>JAQFZE010000191.1:0-34855 GCA_034695245.1 Dicyrtomina saundersi
CACAAAAAAACTAATTAAATGTAAAGTTTCTTAACTAATTATTTTTTCAGATTTCCGGGTCCGAAGGCTGGACAAGACCAGACCATTTCGATCACTATGCTTACGAATGATATAATATGAACTGCACCACAAAACCTTGAAAATAAGTCTGCGAAGTTAATCATCTGATCCATGCTTAATATAACATTTATTGCAAATAAAATTAACACATTTACATCATCGAATATGGGGTGCACTTTGACATAAAACTTTGATTTGATTCATTCTTTGAAGTTCCAACTAAAAGTACTGAAAATAAGTTAAATTCTGTCGGAAAAATCATGGTAGGTCATTACACAATTTACTACTTACTAACTTGAACAATCACTGTAGCTCAAATTAATACGGCAGTGCGGTGTCACCATTGGCTTTAAGTAAGCTCAAGCATGCTAATGTATTATTATATACTTCATGGTAAGTCATCCAAAGCTATAGTTAAGTAAACAAGGATTGTGTAAAAACTACAATCAGTATTAAAGGATACTGGTCTCAATAATAACATAAATAAACTAACTTGTAGAAAAACAGTACAAAAAAGTCGCGTACAGAGCCATATTATAAAGATTGATGCACTTATTTAGTTTTGACGGGAGCGCTTGGACTGAGTCTGATGACCGATTCCCGTCGCACACCTTTCGGCAAGCTCGTCGCCATGAATAACGTCTGTTTCCTCATAGGTTTCAATGACCTCACCACCCCGAAATGGGGATCCGGTTCGGGTGACTAAAACGGAGGTAGAAGTTCGTTTCCTGGAAGGAGACGCTCCAGGAACGATACTCGTTGGGGACATTTGCTTTAAAATTTCAACGTCGTTAAAAACCACTTGGGCACCACCTGACCGCGATGGAATTACGTCACCCTGGAAAAATTTAAAACACGTTAGATAATCATTCGATCTTTCACTGTACTAACTTAGACACATATTAATTGAAATAATTTCAGCTGATTCAACATTATAAATCCCTACCTTGTACAATTTTGTTTCCATTCCACCTTCACCGTCCGCTTCCTGAAGATTTAAGCAGTACTTGGAAGCCCTGACGATAATGTCATCAGCGTTCGTTAACTTATTCACTGACTTCTTTTTTTTCATAACTGGCTGGAATACTGTACCAGTTTTAATGGCCTGGCCAGGGGTGTGCTCAATCCAACGGTCATTATCTGAAGACCGGGTTCTGAAACGTCTGGGATTCGAAACCGCTATGCCCTGTAAAAGATTTACTAGTTAGATGCATTGAAATTTAAATTATGATGATTAAAATTATTTACAGAAATCTTCTGCTTGGCAATTTTACTAAACATAACATTCTTAAGTGAAAATATTATTGCAATCTCAACGTACCCCACTACGTGACTTTACAGGTGATGTATCCAGCAGGTGTGGAGCAGATATGACTCGAGAACGTGTCTTTGAGGGTGCAGAAGCCAAAGGAAAGTCTGAGTCGGAAGCAGTCGAGGTGAATGATTCTGACACACTACGGCGGCGACGGGATCGGGAACGAGAGCGACCAGGTACAGGCTCCCCACCACTATTAAGCAGTGTTCTTATGGCATCAAATGTTTTGTCCTTCGACTTGTAAGACGCCTGTAATCGAAAAATTTCCCAATCCATGAGTTCATATTTGAATATTACATGATGAACAATGAAAGCAAACTAAATGCGTATAAATTAAGCATACTCGCAGTTTGGCTTCCTCTCGTTGAAGCTGTCTATCATTTTTCAATTCATTCAACTCTTTCTGAAGTTCCAAATCCGTCTTCAACTTTTCTTTGTCTTTCATGTGAGTCATTTCTCTTTGCCGAATTTCCATCCTACAATTTTCCAGCTTAAAAGGAAAAGTAAAGATGCATATTGTTAAAAAAATTCATTATACTAATACAAATATTATAAAAGCTGTTGATACCTAAACACACTCATGAAAATTAAATCTAATTAACAAAATACCTCTTCTCTTAAAATACGATTTTCTCTATCCAGCTCATCCGCCCGCATTTCTTGTTCAGACTTTTCAAATTGAATAGTTTTCAAGACATTTTCCGTGGATTCCCTTTCACTAGTCAGCTGACTCAATTTATACTTCAGACTTGTATTTTCCGTTTGCAAAGCCTCCAAGCCACGCTCAGTGTCAATAATACGAATTCTAAAATTGTGCCCTGCAGAAAATGATAAAAAGATTCTTAATCATTTTTTATTTTTTCCTGGTAAGTATTTGATAGAATGATAAGTGTGGGAACACAATGACATTATATTTACAACTGGCTCGCTAATAATGTTTAAGTGTGTGTTACGTTTTTCCATTATGATTTTCGATAACTCTGCTCGTCCTTTGATACGTATCTCCAACGCCCGGCGAAGATTTTGTATGAGGTCCTCTTCTTCAGGTTTGGTCATCTGACACAAAGGCAAATTAGGCCCGAGCCCAAATACCATGTTCACATCCATTGGAATGTCGTTTTCATCAATTTTAATGTCTTGAACTATACGACGTCGAGCCTCTTTGAACACCTAAAATATTGCATCATATATGATGATTACCGTCACCAAAAAAATACCTAAGTGATTTACCTGCAAGCGCAACAACGCAGATAAATGCGCCAATATTTATATACCTAACAACGTCAATAATGTTACACGCAAGGCAGCACACAACCCTACCTTTCCGTAGCTCCCGTCTGATGCACAAGCAATTTCAGCCCTGTGGTAACCCCCCGCCTTACCTCATTCTTCAAAAGACTTTCGGACAAACAAATAATCTCGCGATAGCCTACACCTCTCAATTGCAACGTAATTAATGCGTTAATAACACCTTTTGTAATCTTTAAATTAAGGTTGAAAGTGAGTGAGTTTAATTATTTAATATTTAATGTCCGTCGCAGTACATCCTAATTTTAAAATTAGCGCCAAAGTAACTGAATGCGAGAACCGAACTACAGAATTTTAAATGAAATGTATGCCAAGTGCGCGTATATAATATTTACCTCATTGGCTTTTCGACGACCAGGTGTCATTACATCTGGCTTCCGCTCTTGTGGTCTAGAAACTTGAACTTCTTGGGTAAGTTCCGCAAATGTCATGACGTGCTGTTAAAAACAGAAAAAGAACGAATAAAATGCTTGTGATATTCTAAACCTTACCGAAAATAACTGAAAGTAACTTCTTGAACAGATCAATACATTTTGGAATTAAACAATAAAACTTACAATGTTTTCATCATAGTCATCATTCCTTGGATTGAGGCATATAATCATACGAACGTGTCCTTCGCCCTCAAAGTAATTCTTTAAGTAGTGGGTCAGCTTGGATTCACGATAGGGGACCATTCTACTAGTTCCACACTGCTGATTTTCTCGAAGTATGTCCATACATTTGCGTAGGGTCATCAAAGAATTGTTAATGTTACCTGTATGACAAAAAAAAGGTTAAACTGAATGAAAAGATCCGGCCAATTTAATATTGTCACTCCCCCCTGCTCCACAATTCACAATAAATACCTGCTTCCTTCAATCGATCTCCCGTTGCCTGAGTTCGCCCATATCGTTCGCTTCCAGCAAGATCCACCAAGGAAAGCTGGCTAATGCAGATAAGACTTTTCTCTTCAACAACCTCCTCCCCGTTAGAGTCCAATGGAGCTTGGACTAATCTAACATTGAAGATAGCATGACTTCGACTGGACTCCGTATTGAGACAAGTATGAGCTTGTTTACGGCGCTTCTGTCCACGAAGGAAGACGTCAAAGGCCTCTTCAGACGACGTCACTTCAACCTCGGACACTCCATTCACGTAAACATTATGGTTTGCATCTTCACGTAACATTTTGGATTGTAAATTAAATTTCTTGGTTCTATCGTCCGCGGAGCTCTCATCCAACAAGTCGTAGACAAAGTTATTGTAGATTTCTACATACGTAACAAAGACAGAATAGAGCGAATCTTCATGTAGGATTGATACGACGGTAGTGTCCTTTGGGCGGGCTGTCATCATATCGACTTCGCTAGGGGTTGCCACAAGTGCAGCAATGCGTGCGTTCCCACTTAAAATATTATTTATAGAAAGAATAGTATTTCGTGGTTAGGCTTATCTATTTGTTTACAAAATGAGGTGGCCACACGGCTCTGAAATAAGTTTAATAACATTAATCTTACTTTCGCGAACGCGGTGTCTTAGAAATGGCTGTAAGCTCTCGCTGCTTGTCTAACATGGCATCGGCTTGACTTTGAGCATCAAATCCATTCATTTTATCAGGTTTGAAAACAAATTTACGGGCTAGATTCTTGCCAATCGAGTTAAAAATGACATCGAATGTCCGTGGCATAATACCACTGTCAGTGGCCGTGCCGGACATGGTGTAGGTCTTCCCCGACCCAGTCACACCATAGGCAAACAAGAGGGCATTTTTCCCTTTTAATACATCCTAAACCAGGAGAGAGCAAAAATATTGGTAGAATGTTCAATAGTTCTACAATGCATGTTTTCATCGAGCATTATCTCACAATTTTTTATTGATTATACATACGTGAACGAGAGGAAGGGCCACATTCTCGAACATTGTACACTGATCAGACTCAGGACTATAAACACGCTGGAAACTGTAAGTGGCTTCCTTCGCCGTACCTAATTTCCATGTGACGGATGATTCAGGTGGAGTAAGGACGATCTGCTTGTCGCTAATTATTTTGACACATCGGTCCTCATCTGATTGTCCCCAGGGTCGAACTCGACAATAAACTCCCACAGGATCGGTGGGTTGGTTAACTTTTAAAATATTACCTCCGCCATTAGCCCCACCATTCGCTCGTGGAATCCGTGTGACGGCTGCTAAGCGTTTGGATCCGGATGGTGTAGATCCAGTTTTTGATCTGCATAGTCAATAATGAATGGTATAATACTTTTTTTCTAACTTTACGATCACCAACCAGTGACGATTTGCATTTGGCATACCTAATAATGCCAATAATTAGTCGGACAACCTTTGCATAATAAAATCATACAATACCAAAAGTCGATTATATCGTGTAGACAAGTACCTGGGAGTCCCAAACTTTTCCATGAGCATCCTTTTGGCTTGAGGAAGGCAGTCCATTGCACTGGCTCTGTCCGAGTCTGTATCAGAAGCCGTGGCGGCGTCAAAGTTTCTCCGTGACATCTTCAATCTCTGCGAACGAAGAGTTCGTCGTCAAATTGAAGAGTCGGGCTTATTATGACCAGCCGATGAACAAAAAACTTTCAATAGGACCGACAACGGAACATAACAATATAATAGCCGCTGCAAAAGTAAATTTTCATATTAGTTATGAACACAGTTACACATATAGTTTTTAGGATGTGGCTGAAACATGGTATGAACCCTTACATTTATGTTAAGACTCCTTTAATGTTTAAGGACAAATATTTATAAGCCAATGACAAATTACAGAAATAAATCGAATGATTGAAGGCGTAGCAAAAAAATATTGATGGACGGTTGAAGGTAAGGAATGTCTAGCAACTGAGTAACGACTAATGAACACTAAAATCTGAAACTAAATGACTGACAACTGAGGACTGGGGTTCTGGGCTGGGATTGACTGATTGGGATCTAACGTAATTAATTATAGAATTATATTAGTAATAAACTATGACATCTCACCTTACTTAAAATTTACAACACAAGGAATGGTAACACGGAAATTTCTTTGGTAATTACGCCCGAGAAGTTATTAAATCTCGAGAAGATACTTCAGATAACAATAGTTTGGAAAATCCTAAATTACAATTAAGGCGAAACGGGTTGTTGTGTCCAACAGAGCTGAACAGTGGACATGAAGTGATAGCAGTTGAAAAACTTTATTAACGGACAACACCCGGGCTAAATATACAACTTTCACAAGCGGGACGAACTGTAGTCCTCATTGGCTTATAAAAATACAGTCCCCTCTTCTATTGGTCTGTGCATTGGAAGAGGCGGATTGTTTTGTCCTATTTCTTCTTATGCTTCCTCACTTTCATTTGATACTCGAACAAAAGATAAATTGGCTCCAAACTTCAAATTCCTGCATGTGACAAATCTGCGGTAAATACAAAAACATCACGAATACAAGTGTTCAACATTGGGTTCAATCAAGTCCACTGGATATTATAAGGGCACTTTCCAAAATTTAATGTTTATTATCCATTAAACTGCCCTTCTCTAAACGTGTTTCCCAATATTTTAGGAATTTTCTCATTTGCCAGACATGGCTTCTGAGTGGATTAAGCAAAAAAAGCACAGCGATAAAGAAAGGTACGTGTCTATTTTTTCCAAGTTTCGTATAATTGCTGAATTGTTGCTAGTTAAGTTAGTTAAGTACACGTTATATACAGATTATTCTAAAATATGTTGTACGCGTTTTTCTTATTTCCAAAATAGCTCACTCATTTTTTAAATAAAAAATGTGTAATATGCTTTTTAAGTTACTTCCGAAGTGAGTTGTACACAAACATTTGTAAATTGAGTATGGTATATTTTCAATTCCCAATTTATTACAAATTAGGCAGAACTGCGTAAATGACACATGTCCATGTGGCTCCCCGACAACTATGATATAATGTCGAGTGTGCCATGTAAAAAGTAGCAGATGCTGCCACCGATGTCATGTGTCAACCTTTTTCCTCGTCCCCACTGTCACTGACTGTCAGTATTGGCACGTGCCCCCACCCCTACGCTCATAATTTTGAGTGTTAACGTGTGACTATGTCATGTTTTTGTCATACAACTTTGTCATGGGACAATTGGGCTGAAATTTTAAATGTGTTGTTCGTCGTTTTAATTGTTTTAGGTGGATATGCATTTATCCAGCATACCTCAATAGCAAGAAAACCCGAGCTGAAGGAAGGAAAATTCCGTTAGATAAAGTAAGAATTCATGTTTGCGCTTATATATATAATATATCGGTGTATGGAAATTCTTGAAACACTTAAATTCAAAATATCTCAGTGGGTTATAGAATTTGGGATTTTAAATTTATGCTCAGCTAAACATGGATAATATTTGATTTTTTGGCATGTATTTCAAAAGTATGCACTTGCTTTTATTTCGCAGGCTGTCGAAAATCCAAACTATGCAGAACTGAAAGAAGTGCTGTCAAATGCTGGCCTAGTCATCGGAGTAGAAAATAAAGCATACTCCCGTGAGAAATCCCACGAGCCGCAAATGCGGGGCCGCATAAGAATTCATTTCCGGGACAATGATGGCAATCCTATTAAACCCGAGTTTCCCACTCGTGAGTTATTACAGTAGTAGTACTACAGTATATAATTAATTATTGTGTGTAGCAGTATCAGTGGAGTGGTTTTCTGATAAAAATATTAATTTTTGCTTATTCTAAAATAAACAGGAGAGTCTATAATGATTTATGCTGGGGAAAGAATTCCAAAATTGAAATCCCGTACGACAAAAGACACGAAGGCCCAAGGTGATGCTACTGGTGGAGCCGCTCAAGGCGGAAGTAAGAAGAAGGGAAAGAAGAAGTAAACTTGTATGTTATGCTACTCGTTGCGTGTCATCAGAATAGTATTGCTGTCTTTGGCATATGTATATTTTGCAAATCAATCAGTACTATTCGGATTTGGATGGGCGTGTAAGAAATTTTATTATGATGGAATTGTTCTTATTATGAAATTAAGCTAAAAATAAATCAATGTTGCAATTTTTTTGTAACGTGATAATTTCATATACAAACTATCCGATTTATTTGGATTCCGACACTCGTTAAAAGCGATTTATTTTTAACTTGACAAATTAGTAGGTAGGTAGGTAGGTATCACATACACTCCCGTAGAGGCACAAGGCCTATGGTAGTGACAAATTAGTATTGTAAAATATTCACGTAGTGTATAATGAGAGTTGGTTAGGATACTCACCAAATTAGTAGCAAAATCCGAATTAATAACTTAATTGTGCTTGAACGACGTTTCGGGATTCTTCCCTTTTTCAAGTTGCACTTTAGAATGACAACGCTCTCGTTGTTCTCGTAATGGCAATATACTTATTGCGCTACAATGTTTTTAAAATAAAAATTTTAAATTTTAAAAAATAAAATGTTTCACGTAGTGTACACATATTTTTCATTTCTTAAGTTAGACTCAAATTACAAACGGCATATCTACAGTAAAGTACCAAGTTACTTCCGGATCTCTTTATAGTTGCTTTTGAATTCGAAGACGGTTTTTTTAGAGTTGATTTCAAAATGGGAGTTCTGTATTTTTTGCTATGTTGATTTAGTTATTACGATTCTTGTATGCCGCTGCTATACTATACTCCTCTTTACTACATCGTTTTCATTTTCTTCGGGTCAGATGGCCTCAAACTCTTATCCACTATGTAGGTAAACGGCAAACATGAGATCATGTTCAGCTGCTGAGCTGCATCGCTTTCTTTTTCCTTCAATCAGTAATAATATTTTTACGTGTTTGATTTCAAAAATCGTATCAATATTGTTACTGTTGGTTTACCAATCAATGCAATGAAGGCAATGTTTGGCAAAACGGGATAAGTCATTTTTTTTTCAAAAATGAGATTATTTGCGCTAAGTAAGTGTGCTGTTCAACGAAGTACGTTACTGTGTGGAATCGTAAAGGTCAAGTATAAAAAAGGTTAAAACTTAAAAACAACTTGGTTTCATTCCATACGATTAAAATTTCATCTCACCGACTGTTTACTCTGTGTTATTGGGGTTTTTGGCAAAACTGGTCATGTCTACAAATTAAAATTTTTAAAAATTCTCTAACACATTCCAGAGTCAGTCTATCGATTTATGAAACTACTTGTAATAACGCTTCGTCAGTTACCGTTACTGTAGAAAACAATTTAGTTCAAAAAAATAAACCTGTCACCTTTTATTTATTATTCATTATTCGTTGTTCCAGTAAAATTTGCTTTCATGGAATTATCCCGTTTTGCCAAAAAACTTTTCATTAATATTTATCCAAAAACTTGTACCCACTTGATAGAATGAGCCATCACTGCACACCACGGACGACACGTTTTGACAGCGTTGGCAACTCTTCTCAATCTTTGCCAGAGATCCTCCCAATTTAAAGGAACAGTTTTCTGTATTTCTAGACATTTGAAACTTTATTTCCTTGCAATTTGCAAAGCAAAGGTACATACAGAGTCACAGACCTATATAGTTAATTATTAATCTAGTATTTCTTTGATATCATTTTCCTGTTCGCTCATATAATTATTACAGTCGGTCAAGCTTACAAATGATAGTTGGGTCCGAGACGCGAGTCAAAACAGCTATATAGTCAAAGTGCAATTAATTATGTAGCTGAATACTGCATACAACTCTACTACATAATGTATTCATAATACATATATTAGTTTTTTTTACATCTTAAACACAAACTCATTTGTTATATGGAATATTTCCCGGGCGCTGTTGGCTCTCATTATAAATATTACTAGGTACTTGATTTCGATTATTGGAGGGCTTGCTAAAATATATCAGCGAGTGTACAAGTGCGAAGCCAACCCCCAGAGGTATCAAATAAAATTTTAAATTGCGTCTTGCCATTTTCCCTTAAACCGAGCTAAGTAAATAATTGGCTTACATGTAACTTCGATATTTTAATAGATTTTTCGTCGATCTTCGGACGTTGGTATTTCAATTATTAATTGTTATAGTACTGCCAACAATTGCACAGTATATTACTTGTTACTTACAAAATTATTTACACTTCGACCTTTCTAGCTCAAATCTTGAAAATCCACATTATTAGTACATATTCACGTTTTCACATACAACATTATACAAGTATACAGAATAATTTATAAAATACAAAATATTAAATGTGCGTCAGCCGTGAGGGCAATGTACTTTTGGCGATATCAACAGACAACAGACAACAAAACAGCTGATGAAGAAAGTGCATACGTGGTTATGCTTAAACACTGTCAATGTCAATATAGGCGATTCTCGTTTAAAAAATCATGTAAAATACTACTAAGGTAGATTAGGTAAGTAAGCACTATTAAATTAAACATAACACGTACGAAAAATTCATGGCTGATCAGTCATGGAAGTTGGAGATTATTAACAACTACACCATCACCTTTAAAAGCTATACAAAACTGAATTTTGAACACAATTAGTTACGCTATTCGGTTCTAAAATACCTCGTGGTGTACAAACACGGAGAAATTAATTAGCTATACTATGAATGAAGCATATTTCCACTGGCTGGCTGGCTGGCCGGATTGGGCTTGATTACTATTTAACATTACCTAAAGTATAAACGTCATAATGTTAAGAATAAAGTCAGGTAAGTACTTACTATATTAGTCAAGAGTCAAGACCAAAAGGCCCAATTATTTATTTATTTTTGGCCTGGGATTTTTAAATGGGGGAAAGTTCGCGCCTAAGATCACCTTCAATTTGTGTTTTCCATGCAAATTGAGTTTTCTCTCGTTTTCATGTAACGTTGTGCTTTGGAAGTGTCCGTAAATTGCGTAGTACAAAATTCCGAAATTTTGAACCCCTTCCCCCCCATTTTTGGTATGTACGTCGATGTAAAAGGATAGGCCGCTTGAACCTTCATGAGGTATAATGTAATTTACGCACGCTTCCTTGTCGGTCTCTTGTATTGTATATAGTGCAAAGCCTCCGTTTTTCTAGTATAAAAATAGTAGTCCATAAAGTTGTTGCATGAAATTTCTTCTGCAACAGAAAATGTGTATGTAGCTTATGTAGCTGTGGGTCGGACTACGGACCTTTAAACGAAATTAGGAACTCCTCTTAAATGGTGTCACCCAAAGTTCTACTATTTTACGACTGCCCCAGCTATCATCAATACCCGACTAGACCCACATATCGTACACATGACATCATTTATGGACGACTCCATGCGACAAAACGGAGATGACTCAATTCAATACCCAGACGAAGGAGCGAAGGCTAAAAGGCTATTGAAGCTGTGTAGAATAATAATAATAATACAGTGTAATAAGTAGACAAGACAACTCGTTCGTTTTGTATTTTAGAAGAAGCAAGAGGGGAAGGAGAATCCTTGTGTGAATTGCAAAAATAATTATTATAGATTTAGAATGGGAGCAGAGAGATTAGAATTTAAATTGGTTCTTATCAGTGATAAGTTTTTAAATTAACTGGCCTATGTAAAACTGCCAACAACTAACTATAGATGATCTATTCAACATTGAACTAAATCATTCCTCTAATTGCCAAATCGGACGAGAGACGTGACGCATATTTCAACATCAACATTCGACTTCAACATTCGTTCGACACACAATACGATACGATAGTTTACAAGTTATACTATTATTATACTTTAGCTCCTCATTCATCGGTATCGGTATGCTGTTGTTTGTGTCGTGAGTGAACCGTGACCGTTCCGCAATGTAGTCATAAATAATGTTCTTCGTAGTTACTGGAAACTGGTGTCCGAGACTATGCTAGTAGTGGGCTGGTAGTGGTGACTGGAAAGGATCAACGGATCGTAATTTTATTATTACAATACAATAATATAGGCATAGGTAATGTGTAAAATGTAACACCAATCAGTAATCAATACTGTTTTATTCAATGCTATATTAAATACTCAATACTGTCTGTTACTAATCCGTAATCCGTCTTTTATTGTTTATGTAACTGACCAACTGTAGCTTATGTAGTTTTGTCTTATACGTTAGCGGACTTGACTGTTCAAGGAAACTATAAAAGTTATTTGAGGGGCCAACACCTTTATTTTGATTAATGGAGAATGGAGTTAGTGGTAGTCTAGTGTTGTGGTTTAGTGATAGCTACTGTTTGTTTACCATTTAAATTTCAAAGCTTCACTCTTGTAAGTTACTTGTAAGTATTTGCTACGTAATATCTTTTAGCCGTCGAAAATAAATGATAAACAGTCGTTGTTATCCTTACTGTACGTTGTACGCTGAACGTAGTGCACACAGTTATGTATAAGTTGTAAATATTGGATTGAATAGATGAAGTGTGTGAAGTCGATATGTCGATATTCAGTATTGATGAGGCACATTTTGGAAAAGGTCATTGTGGAGAGATAAACCAATCCTTGAAATTAAACATTGTGTGATTATTTCCAGACACATTCCACATTTAATATTTAACATTATACTTTATTGCAAAGCTGTGGATATTCTGACAGAAAACAATTTGTAAATTTTTCATAATTCTAGAAAATAGTTATAGGCGTGGATAAATCTAAAACAGTCAATTTATGTATTGCATTTATTACGCTTATTCTTTAAATTATGTAACAGGGAAAATTCAACCCAATAACGCAATGTTAAATGTGTAGAGGAATTGTGTTGTGAAGGAATAAAATTGACTGATAATAACAGCACAAATTTTGTTTTATAATTTTAGCTGTGCGTATAAGGACGTGAAAGTTCTATTGTTTGCTGAGGAAGTAAGTGTACGTCAGTGTATTCCTTTTGATTGGTTTCAAACCACTGTATTATAATAATTAAAATGAGGGTGAAAGACATTCACCTCGCCAAAACTCTAGAGGAGTTGAATGGCAAAGCAGCACTCCGAAATTTAAGTCGAGAAGATCCAAAAAAGTTAATGAACTCCGCAGCAAAAATTTTGGATCAAGCAAAAATCGCCGACCTCAAGGACAAGGATGAAGAGCAAGAGTATATATATTTAATGAAGTACATGGAACTGTATCAAACAGCAATGAAGAGTCCAAAACTAACTACTGTGGATAGAGAACATTTGAAAATATTAACAGGGAAGAAAGTCGTGAATGATGTGATGCTCCGGTTGGAGCAACTGAGTTTAAGTCTGAAAAAACGATACGACATTAAAAATGAAGTAGTCAAGTTAGAAAATGAAAAGGATGAAGCAGAGAAAAAAGAGGCCGAGGCTGCGATGCAAGCCAAGAAAGAAAAGGAAGAGAGCAAAAAGTTGAAGCCTTTTATGAATGGTGTGACTATGAATGTCGTGGATCCTTTAGAAATTAACAATGATAAGGGTGACATGACAATAAGTCAACTAAAAAATCTCATGGAACAAAAATCTACTCCAATCCTAATAATTGATTGTAGAGCTGCTTCTGACTTCACTAGTGCTCACGTTAGTCACAACGACTGCATTTCCATTCCTAGCGAGATCCTTGTTGCTGGGTAAGATTTTTTTATAGCTTATAGAGTTAACAGTACTACTAGTAATTCGCAATGTAAAATTGTATTTTCTAAAACTCACTTGAAACTCACTGACTTCATTATTTGTCTGCATTGTAGAATTTCCGCAAACAAAATAACTCAGTGCTTAAAAGCTTCTCATCCAGAGTCATACCATCGATGGAACAAGCGAGGAACATTTGATAAAATAATTTTGTACGATTGGAACTCATCTGTTTGTAATCAGTCCTCGGATTCTATTGAGTGTCTTCTAAAGGCCATGAACCAGGTACTCTAAATGATAATATAGTTTGTAAAATAAGCCATTCGCACTAATTATTTATTTAATTGTTTCTTCTTCAGTTAGCACGTACAGGAAGGAACCAACGAAAAGTTTTGTTACGCTTTTAACTAGTTTCCTTTACTTAAACTTTCTGATGTTATTTTTGGTTTCAATATCACAGTGGGACATGGACACAAAGTATAAAAGCAAACCGTTCATTTTACAAGGAGGAATCCGGAACGTGTACTATAGTTACCCAATGTTAATAAACAAGCCGTTGAATGTTAAGAATGGGGGGCAGTCAGAACCAGTGGAGAAAGTGCGGAGTTCTGTGGCAAATCTTTGTATTGATACCATTTTGTATCCTGATCTGGATGAAGATGAAGTCAAGTCAAGAAATCTAAATAACCATATTGAGAATCAATATGAAGTTCCGAGCAATAACATACTTAATGGAGACTCCGTCGCTTTTGATTCCTTACAAACTTTTGATAGAACTAAGAAGCCCCTTACTAAAAGTAAAGTTCCACATTCCTCTACCAACGGTCTACCGACACCTGCTCTAAGCTCAACTTCCACTACAATTCAAAATGGGACAAATTTACCTGATGGAGCGTTACCTATTTTGAAGAATAATCAACCCCCTGATACTTCTGCCCTCACGAACTCCACATCATTTTTGTACTCAGGTCATGATAAAATGAATGGTGTATCTAGTACTAACGTCTACCCTTCACCATCTACATCCGAAACGAATAATTCTGGACATTCTGACAAAGTGATGGGTAACGGCGGGCTCACCATTGGAGAGCCCAATAATATCCCCACTTCCGTAGCATCTTCATCTACTGGGGTTAAAATGCCAAATGGTGGCGAGGATACATCAAAGGCTCGGAGTATTTCAGCAGGAATCAATAACACAAAAAATAATAATATTGTAACAAATGGACGACATATAAACGGCGACAGTAATAGTGTAACAGTAATTAAAAATGACGTCGGTTCGTCCTCACCAAAAATTACCAGGCCACCCATTCCAGATACAAGGACGAAACCGGCAAGGGTTAGAACTAACACAAGCCCTGGTACAGACCAACCACAGGCACCAATCTCCCCTGATGGCCCTGGTTTTTCCGTTACAAAATTAAAAGATAATAACTACGATTCTCCCAGAAGTTCTCTTCTTAAAAGGTCTCATTCCAATCCCAACATTTCTCAGGTAAATTGTAACCATTATTTCCTGAAAATTACTGCGTAGCACTTAATAATACGAGTGTAACAACTTACTGTAAAATATTCCATGCTTATTTATTATTAACTTAATTAATTATTTTATTCTTGTTTCGCAGCTGTCTGGAGAAATCCTTGATGAAGATGAAAGCTCACAGTTATTGAAACCTCAATTCAATCGAAATCTAAAACCGTCAAGTAATAATAGAATTTTGAATGGAGAAAAAGATAGTTATTATAGACGGAGAGATTTTCAAGTTGTTAGCAGTGTAAGTTGAATTTCTTATTTTAAGTGCAGCAATTTGTAAGTAACATTGTTTATTTTTATTTTTGTAGTTGTGAGTTGTAATAATTCTAGTGTGTAAAACCTATAATATAACCAAGATTTTTGTTTTGATATTTTTGCACATTCAGACTGACAAATCGGAAACAGGATTGAAGAATTTAGGAAATACGTGCTACATGAACAGTATCATGCAGTGTATCAACCACACAGTTCCTCTCGTGGAGTATTTCGGAAGTCTTGAGTACAGGTATTTAAACTGTTTGTATTCTATTAAAATTAAAAGACTTTTTAAAAAACTATTATTGTTATTATTGTGAGCTACAAATATATTCCTCCTATTTTGAATAATAAAATTCAAATAACGCTGTCCCTTTCTGTCCGCCGTTTCTGTCCGCCGTTTCTGTCCGCCGTTTCTGTCCGCCGCGTTTCTGTCCGCCGTTTCTGTCCGCCGTTTCTGTCCGGTGTCCCTCTCTTTTACTTTATATATTTAATATGTATCGTAAAATTACTTTAAATCCACCAATCAGACCATAATCATAAATCTACATAATAATAACATTCAAATAATTCTGTCCGGGGCCGTCCATCCGCTGTTCCCTCCCCCAGCATCAGATTGATTAGCTAATTGCTATACCTGCACTGGTAATCTACATAATAATAAAATTCATCTTATTTTGTCTAAAAATGAGTATAAGGGAACAGCGGGTGGGCATCAGACGTTGGCGGACAGAATGATTTAAATTACATGAATTGTGTAGATAATACAGTTATGTAAATAAATCAAAAATAGTCGTCAACAACTGTTTGCTTCCGTCCGCAGGACGGGTCGGTTTATATTCCTCCTACTTTTGAATAGTATAATATTAATATTATATGATTAATTTGGTTAATTTCGATTGGAAATCAGGGGGGAATTGACCAAAAAACGGGGCCCAAGTAGAGGAGAAGTGACTGAAGAAGTTGGTAAATCTATCATCGAGATGAATAAAGGTCATCGGTCTATTAGCCTTTTCAATTTAAAGGTAAGTTATCATCTAAATGTGAATCGAACCTGTATCGCTCTCAATAATGGGTCGTATTTGAGTAAATTCGCAAAGTAAAGTTTGGGTATGTTTTTTTTTTGTAACACAGACTGCGTTTGGGAAATTTAATAAAACATTTGGTTCGTCCGAACAACAAGATTCGCACGAATTCCTAACATTTCTCTTAGATCATATGCACGAGGAACTGAATAAGGTATTGTTTTAAATTGTTTTACTAGCTCTGTTAAGTGTATTGCACTAGACTGTAAATAGGTATGCCTATTTATATTTACCTTGATGAGTGCCAGACATTCGTAACCATTAATTGTATTCGAAATCCAGCGGACCAAGCAGCCTTTTAAGGAGCAAAAGAATGATGGCGTTCCAGATGAAACAGCTGCTGACAATGCTTGGAATGATTATTTGGTAAACAATTGATCATTTTGAATTTTATGCATTCCTGTGTATCCTGTGCGTCTTTTTGTCTTTTATAATGATGTTAATATGTCGTTTCTGAAAGTTTGTAGCCTTGTGTTGTAATATTTGAATTTTACTCTTTTCTTTCACAATTGAAGGCGTCGAACGACTCTGTTATAACAGAGCTGTTTTGCGGGCAGCAAAAGTCCTGCGTAAGATGTTTGAACTGTAATAATTCCTCAACTACCTTCGATACATTTTTCGTTCTGTCCATACCAATTCCGGAAACTCGTATACCCGGAAAACGGTATACTATTCAGGTACTAAGTTGTTCCTTATTTGCCTTATGTTACAATTTCTAAAGCCGTTACTTCTAATAAATGCAATTATTGTTAATCTAGGAATGTCTCGACCTTTACACCGCAGAGGAGGAAATCAGTGACTGGGGTTGCGCCAGTTGCAAAGCAAATGGTCGGGCTAAAAAGAAAATTGATCTTTGGAGATTACCTCCCACTTTAATCGTTCACTTTCAGAGGTAAGTGTTATATGTCATGTCTAAATTTGTAAAAATACTTTGAATGGGTAGCTCCGGGCTTAGTTATACCACTACCTAACGTCAATTTTAATTTTATTTGTGTCACACAACAGGTTTTATGTGGATTCATATTGTAAGAAGAGGCTAACGGAGATAGATTTCCACGTGGAAGCTCTGGAACTAACTCGATTCATGAGGGGACGCCGAAATTACCCTTTTGTTTACCAGTTGTACGGAACGTCTAACCATTATGGAACGATGGACTCGGGTCATTATACGGCTTATTGCCGGAGAAACAAGTGAGTTTTACGCTTCTAATATTACTAAAAATACATAAAATGGCAGTTTAAATTTCCAAGTTTAAAATTTCTGTTATCTCTAAATTGTTTTCAGGAGTTGGGCCAAATTTGATGACCAAGAAGTGTGCGGCATTTTGCCCCAAAATGTTCCAACGTCGGCAGCTTATATTCTTTTCTATTGTCAACTTGATACGCCGTAAATCGTATTAAAGGATTTTAGTCGTATTATCCTGTTCCTTCGTATCCAATATACACTCACATTCTCTCACCTTGTGTCAACAATCAGTAATTATCGCCGTCAAATGTAACTGCTTATGAATTAATAATTTATTTTAAAATTAAATTTTGCATGTTTCCCGCCTATATAAAACTAGGATTTAATATTGCCAGGATAAATCCAGTCTTTTATGATTTACTGAGTTAATTATATTACGCTATCCCATTAATTTAGTGACTACACAGATGTTAGTAATTTGTAGCAAAAATCTGTAATTTATTCTATCATACGACATAGTAAGTACGTATATTGCATCCGTATAGAAACTAAAATTTAAGGTAACATGGATATAAGGTGATCTCGTCATGCTGATCGAAGGTCTTCTGTACGTATGCAGTGATATTCTTAACAGCAGCCATCCGTTCCAATGTAACACCACCGTTATTTTCGAGTTAGGTCAGGTTAGATGTAGCTTAATGGAGCTTATACCACCCTTGATCGGTATCGGTATCGGTAATGTTGCATAATTTTGAACTAAACTCAAAGTGAGCCGGCTTGAACGGTAGATTTCGTATCATATGCAGGGAAGTTAGAAGGAAGTAGACGTTGAGAATAATTTACCTTAGTACTGATGATAGTGATGATATGAATTGTTTAATTGTTTGGAGTCAATGCAGCGGCGGACCCAGGAATTTTTATGGCGGGAGCAATGTTAAGAGGCATTTTATGTTAAAACAATTCCTTTGGGGGAGGGGATGGGGGGGGGAGGGCTAAAGCCCCCTAGCCACCACCTCTTCTGTATCCGCAGCTGTCTAGTGAATCAATGGACTCCCGATTGGGAACTTGCGACAAACTACAAACTTCAACTATTAAACACCTGTACTAAATATTAACACGCTATAAAGAGTTACTGCTTATTAATCTCAAGGTATTGGATTCACTTAGTTCACGCTACCTGTTTCTGCGTCTTGTCACCCCTAATTTCGGTATTTTTATCCTATTGATATTTATAGCTGTAATACAAGCGTTTGTGTAGGTAATTACTTGGTAAATTGTATAATTACATAAGTACAAGAGCGTGATGGTGGGTACGCGTGGGCTCCTTCTTTAAATATATCCCAAATAATCCCAATTCTAATTTTAATTAATTTTGAACTTTATATTCCATTGGTTCATGAAATTGACCAGTTTTGACGTGAAATGAATTTTGTATCTTTAAGTACTTCGAGCTCCTGGATAATTTTTGCCAAAACATTCCGCTGTCGATAATATAGAATTCTGTTAACATACGTAATTTGTTTTTGCTTGATTTAGTTGATTGTAAGGCCATAGAGGAAAAATGTTGTGACTGCGTTCACTGTCCTTCGCCAGCTACTCTAATTTATTCTAAAATTACGAATGCAGTAGTTCCTTCAGAAATTAAGTTTGATTTGTTATAGAGCGATTGGAGCTTCCCCTTTGTTAGATACCACCTATTTCGTTTATTGTTAACCGTTTCAAACTTAAAACATGTTCACTTAATGTAACTGCCCTCGCAACAGCATATAATAATTATCATATATTTTTGAAAAAATTTATTTGCCCTTCTAAAAAAATAATTATTTCTTTGCTAGAGTCAGAAAAGTTATTCTTTATGATGTGGTTTTTGAAATGACAAGGAGGTGAAGGAAGCAGTGTTGGGATTTTGATGTTTTAAGTTTTATTTTTGAGTGTCGTCCACTTGCCTGAACCAAAGAAAAATATTGAATTTATTTACATTATTTAGATTCCGACTCTTGCATTCACATTAATTAAATATTATTTACGTTAATGAAAGAGTTAATAACTTGTGAGGAGAATTGTTGATATTGAATAAATTGCGAAATGTATATATAATTATTATGTATAGAATGAAAAATCGGATGTTGGCAAAGTTTTGAACGAGTATTGTGATAATTGGAAAGACTTTGTAAATAATAAATATTATTATCTTCATAATCTTCTTTTTATGTGTGTAGTAGTGTCAAGTAATGATCGAGACTATAGAATATTACGTTTACAATATTACTTGAGTAATAACGTAATTATACTAATTTTAAGTACCTAGTTATGAATTATAGGTATAGGCGTAGGTACATAGCTATTAGTCTAGTATGTACCTATTTCCAGTTGAGCCATTACATAATATGTTAATGCTGATTGTGAGTGTTTGAATGTAATACCTTATTCACTATATTATAAGAATTCAAAATAAAGATACTTTCGGCTTCGGCTCGAAGTATACGGATAGTTGAGCTAGGAGAATATAAACTTGTACTAATTACACGTAGCTATAATGTATATGTATGGTATGGGAAGGTATGTAATTATTACTAATAATTACATTTAAGGGAAACTTCGACTTACTTAATAATAGGAAAATAATTTCATACTCGTCTCTAAACGGAATTTATTCTTGGGAATTTGATGGATTGCATTTTATGTATTTGATAACATTTTGGTAAGAACTGAAAGAACTGTATTTGAACTCACATATGGTATTTGATGAAACAGTCAAACACTATACATACCTATGTGTGTTTGAAGAAGATATGTTGTGTGCTGAATGAATTTGCTACATAAATTTAATAATGATACTGAAACTGAAAATAAATGAAAACCTAATTCGTATAGATTAAAAATATGAAAATTTATTGGATTGATGGCAACATATTGTGATATGCTTTTGATCTGAGGACTCCGTTATTTCCACACATCCAAATTTCAATCCCGAAATGGAAACTGGAATTGAAATCTTTAAATACTGTACTAAAAGTTATTACATCCATCCCAACTTTCACGAGAACGACCAATAATGACAAAGACCTGTATCGACTACACAAAACAAACTATATACCTACCTATAATACTTTTTAAATTTAATAGTTGCTTGAATTTTATCTTTATAGTAACTGTAATAAATTATAATATTAATATTTACTAAACAAGGCATATTTAATAGTGTCACTCTTAATGACATAATATATGTGTCCTTGACTGTGTTTTTGTACGGAAATTGCCAAGTCATTACATAGTTTGATTTATTTATCTAATATGCGTTTATAATAGGTTTGTCGGTTCGGTAGTACAAGCGTTTTTCTTGTGGTTGACCGGTACCGGTTGACGTAATAATTATTGAAATATTGACAGTCGATATAGTGTCATATCTGCGTGATGCAATATTCGATTTATTTTTAAGTTTAATCTGTATTATTAAAACCAATACTTATCTATCGAGTGACGGTCGGTATCGGTAGTACGTCAATGCATTTCAAATGTCTACACTGACAAATTCAGTTAGAATGGATTTGGAATTTGTGCTGCCGGAGAATCATAATCATACAAATCACGAATCGGTTATTTACATAAAAATGTGAAATAAAAATAATGTACGTAATGACTGTAAAGCCATATGTCGATTATTCTGACGTGTCAGCAAATTTTTATGTCTGTACGAAATAATAGGATTGGTAATAATTATTATTTTGGTTGCATAAAATTTATTAGTTTAATTTTCATGTAACATTATTGTTATAACTTTAAATATCTATACTCTTACATACTATAGTACCTACAATACAGTAATAGTAATATATTACGGATACGGCAAAATAATAGAAGGTGAATGACATGAATTAAATGTAAAGAAAGATACAAAAAAAAAATATTAAATTGCGTTTTATTTAAATTCGTCTGTGAGAAAGTTTCAATAATGCTCAATGTTAATTCTAGTGTTAGCGGTATGCAGTATGTGTGTATATATATATTAATAACATAATATGCATACTGTGTGATGTAAAATTTAATTGAATGGAATTTACGAAGTATAAAATATTTGTTGTCCATAAAAGTTGGTTGCGATGATGTGTTTTTGTTTTGATTTAGGGTTAATTAAGTATTACAGTGTGTCATCACAATTCATTACTTACGTCCGTACCTATATACTGTATACTATACAACTGCGACTTTTCTGAATAATTGATTAATTTTAAATCGTACAGCGACTACAATTCTGTCTCTTATATCTTATATATATGGTAGGTAATATTGTAATTGTAGTGACGCAGACGTAGCTTATTATGTGAATACGTTGATAGATACTTAATAATAATATTGTACAATTTAAAAAAAAATCACCCATTTATTTTACATCATTAATATTATTATAAGAATCGTATGGTCTGCTATTAAGCTGAAGCCGAATTTGTATTCAAAAGTATTCCAGTCTCTTATATATTCTTGTTCCTGCTGTCTATAACTTCTACAAAATAAAAATTAAATTACATCAAAAAAATCAAAAAAATCAAATAAAAACAATGATTGTGCTTTTTATTACTAAACCGAAATGAAGAATCATGGAAAAAATCATAGCGTGTTCATTTTGATATTTTATGAGTTTATTACTGACGCAAACTTTTACATTATAGATAGACCATATTATATGAATATCAATCATTACTTTTAGATATATTATAACACATCTTCAGTTTATTTTTGTATGCTCAATGATTGGGATTTCAATGATGTTGTTTGTAACAATGCTGTATAATATTCTGAATTTGATTTTTTTACATAGTTTACGTAGGTACATAGATTCCATCTATTTTAATTGTATATGTATAGTTGTATCGATTCATATAGTTTTTACTTGAAAGAGTAGAAATGCTTTTAATTCCTCTACTAAATATTATATATAGGCATAATATAGAGCCACAATATAAGGGCATTATTACCACAGACAGGGCCATAATATGTAATAAGTCTAAATGATCGAGGTCAAGGATAAGGTGAAGGTCACATAAAGTTTAACATAAACTGTTTTCCCTATTAATTAAGTGCCGACACGGATAACTATATTTTTACATAACAACACTATTAATTGAATACACGACATCTTTGTTTTTGAACATTCACATTATATTGTTTGAATTCAGAATAAACACGATACTGAAGCATTGCACAAAATAAAGCATCCCAAATATTTAAATTCTACTTTTCTATATAATTATTTAAAACATTATTTTTTTAATTACAGTAATCCAAAACAAATGCGTAGTTAATAATAATATAATAAAATTATGATATTAATTGATAAGGAACTAATCGCAAAAGTAACTAATCAATTATGGAATCTACCGCAGGTGCGTTTGTTTCGATCCGACGTAATTGGAGTATTAACTAATTTAACAGTAATTAGCTAATTAATTACTTGTATTGTACATTTACTTTGATGAATTAACACTTACATATACATAAAATCCGTAAATCCGTACACAATATTTCTGTGGGACAGTAACGTCCAAGTCCACGCTCGCTAATAGTTTTTAGTTAGTGTATAATTGCGTCCAAAAATGTAATTAATTATATTGTTTTCGATTCGGTATAATTATTATTACATCTTTTAAGTAATGTCTTAAATAAAGTTTTAGAAGGCATTTGAGTTTTAAATCCACAAATTATGTAAATATGTATAATACACAATACAATATTTTAAATGGTTAGTTGTTTATACATTTGCACGCACTATTATATAATGAATTCATAATTCATAAGATCAAGAGATTATAATACTTGTAACGTTAATTAATTTAACTATAGTTACCTATATAATAAAAAGGTTAATTGTAATTTCCATTCATTCGCGTTTCGTAGAAATCTGTCAAGGTTCCACAGTTATAACAGTTCCCAGCTATACAATCACCTCATGGACAGGTATACGTGTATATAATTATATGCAATTATAGTAATTATATAGTATAATTGCTTGTTGACTTACAGACCTTAGAGTATACAGTAACAAGAAGAACTTTCTTTTGGATTTCGACGAAGAAAACTGCCCAGGGAAGCTGTTTCTTTATATGTTATAGGTATAGGTAGGAAATGGCAAGCTTATGATTACAATTTTAAGAAATTACGATACAAACATTGACTATACATAATGGCAAGAAACCAAAGTACTTAGGTAATAAAACTTTTAGTAAAATTATTACATGTTACATTGTACACTCATTACGCACTGCATATGCTACCAGTAGACCTTTTAGGTGATAAAGAAATTTGAAATCCCAAGTATTGAATATTATACTATGTATATATTGAATGGCATCCATAATTCATCATTTTATACGTTTTTTCAGAGTATTCACAGTTCAACTGTATACAGCTAAAATGGTCACTAAAATATTTGTAGTTTAGTTAGGAGTAAAGGAGTTAATGGCTCAGGACTGCCAAGCTCTTCAAAATAGTTTTCAAAAAGCTCTGAGAGAGTCTGTCTCCTCAGCAGCTTCCCTTCCAAAAATGTCACACTCTGTCTTTTACAATTTGTTATGCTCGAAATTCAACATAGGCATACATGTACCTACAAAATACTACATCAAAAAGGAGCCCAATAGACGATAAGACAGACTATAAGGTTCTAAGGAGTTGACGACTACATACACGGCTTAAATATATAAATATCAAGTCAATTAATTTCATAGATAACCATCACCATACAAAGTATCATATAGCCTACAAATTTCCAAGTATCATACACAAATACAACACAATTCTATATAAATATATAATATAGATAGATTGATAATAATCACACCGTAGACAAATAAATTTGTAGAAAAGAATGGCCTGTGTATACTTAATGCATTTTCAAAATGACCTAATTATAAGTTACTTGAAAATCATGTGCAGAATTATACAGTTAATTAAAATTAAGAGTTGTGTACCAGTTTACTATACAGTACTTTTCGTTCGAGTAAATTCATCTTTATCAATATGAATCACGGCTTTAATTTAATGTATACTAAATGCTCATTCGCTATAGGATAATAATTTGTCCTCGTCATCAATTATTGGCAAGTTTTGCAAGTAAGTAATATTATAGTAGTTTTAGTAAGTACCTAAGTACTGATGGATGTTAAATTTGAATTTACTTACTCATCTAATATAGCTACATTTTTTTACTACATAGAATTATAGAATGTGATACAGATACGTATCCAAGGTTAAGGTACATCCGTCGTTGATTCCACCAACGTGACTTGAACACTGATGATTTAATTTTTGGGGGATAATACACATAGCAGACAATGAGACAAGAGATTGTGAGATGTGTGGATTTGAAATTTACTGATAAGCGTAAAAACCGCAGGAGAGACTTGATTGATTTTTAAGACTGTAATATTATTGGATGAAACTGCTACGAAGGATACTTTAGTAGCCCTTGTGTGCTGCTCCTAGAGCCGTGCCTTGACAATGTGGGTGATGTATCCGATTCGGAATTAAGTCGATAATTGCCATTTGTTGAATCTTTACCAGCGCCAGCAGTTGTTTGTTTCACAGATTCTTCCAGAGCACTCGGAGTTAGCCATTCTTTAGGTAGACATTTTTCAAGGAAGGGAACACATGTACTCATGTACGCCAACCGATTCACCCAGCTCGGAATCTCTCTCCCGCAAAGTAACTACAATTAAAAGATTGCAAAAAAGTAGATTGTAATGATGGAAAACTCTAAAAGACAATGCTTTATGCTGTTATGTATTTTAGGTGGGTACGATAACTAATGAATTCAAACATTACTTGGCTTAATTCGCTAGCGAAGTGATTGCAGTTTTTATTCATCAAATGATAATTATTCCCTTTAAAATCTCGTCCAAGATGATTTACTGCTTGCTGTACTTCTTCCTTTGTAAAGCTGGTAAAACCCAGATGGATAGATTCTCTATATAATAGTACATTCAAATTAATTTTGGTTAAATTCAAGTGGGATAAAGAACATGTGTAAGTACCGTATTTCCCAAATTAAAGCGCTGGCCTAAAATAAAACACGAGTATATAGAGGAGCAGAAATAGGATATGGCGCCAAAAATGTAACTATCTTTTAATTGTTTGCAAATACATACTTGTACTTATAGTGGTCTCCTAGGTCCTCAGCATCTTTTGGATTAATTTCAAAAACTCCGGAAAACGCAAACTGATGCCCACCGTAAGCAAACTCGGTTCCAAAAATCTCCACACCAGAATGAAACACTCCCAATCCCATTAATGAAGTGTATGCATTTGTCCAGTACTATAACAAATAAAGGAATATTAAAAGCTTTTAAAGTTTTTAATAAGTAAGTATTGGCATATAATTCATAATTCCTGAGTGCGTTGGATAATTATGCTAAACAAATGTAGGTAATTATTGTTAGTATAAAAATAATGCACTAACCATATCATATATGTTTAGGATCACAGGTTCTCGATGATCATTCATGTTCACGCGCTGATGTTATTTTATCAACTGATTAGATTTTATGAGACGAAAAATAAAAATATCCTTTAACCTTATGAATATTTAAGTTTATTTTCAAAGCAACTTTTAATATATTTTTTTAAGTTACTTGATTTTAAGCTATCAATCTCTGTGAATATAAAGCAACACTGTGAAATCAAAAACAAAAATAATACGAGTCCAAGTTCAGCTGTTCGCACACAAACTTTTGATACGAAAAAATGTGCGTGCTTTGATTGATTTTTTAACATCTATACAGCTATACTTAGCTATGAGCTTGAAATTCCTTAAAAAATTGATACTTAATTGCAACTTCCTAATTTATTATAACACATAACGTAACAGTATTTAAATGGTAAATATATAATAATAATAATAATACTTGACCGGAACCGGAGTGGACCCTATCTATTATTTATCTATAGACTACACCTACTCCTCTACGGATTCTAATTCCTATTTTCAAAGTCGTTAATGTTTATGAATCATGCTCATTTGATTTGAGATTGACTTCTGACATTTAACTATCAACTATAGCTATACTCATAACAATCTAGACTCAATCCGAATCCAACTATATAGTATCACTATTAACAATCAAATAAACTTTCTCAAGCAGCGTATAATATTATTATAAAAGGTAAAATATTATTATAATATATATGGTTTGTGAGACAAAAGAAAAGAGACAATTTCCTTCAAGTCAAAATGTCAAAAAATAGTTTCACCGTCCTGTATTCTGTGCAATGATTTGCAATTTGTTACACCAACAACAACAACCAACACTTTCGCTTCCTGACGAAATCTATGACCAAAGTCTATTACGTTAGACCACGATTATGAAATAGATATTCTATTCTGTACTTGTGGTGAAATGTGGTGATGACTAAAAAGTACAGAGTACAGGTGAGGGAGTAATACTAATCACTTGCCCTTTTTGCTGTTAGTTTTGCATGGGAACTGCACCGTGGATGTGGTCTGCGGAGTCGATGTGGGTTTTTTACGCAGTGTGAATTTTTCTAAGTAGTAGTGCAAATTCAAATAGGAACGGAGAAGCGGAAACCCGTACGGAAATTAGGTCATTTAAATCCTCGTGATATCCTGGCATATCCCACCAGCGGGAAAATTTTGAATTATGTAATACAATAAAATTCGGATTGTATTTTACTGATGCTCAAGATTAATGTTTTCGTGGTAGATGGTAGAATCAGTGGCCTAGTGAGCACTGCAGTAGTTTTAGTGCAGTGCTGCAGTCAGTAGTACTCGCACTTTTATAGCTGGCAGCGCAGAATTTAATACAGATCCACCAGATGAAACTGCCGCACCCCGAACCCGAACCACCCGAAAAAGACAACCGGAAGTTGGAAGTACAATCAATCCTCCTTCACTCTCACAGCATTCAATATTCAATAACTCTGATACTGAATTAATAAACTACTGCACAAAAAGGTGCAATTTAATATTTAAAAAAAACTATTTATTCGCATTTATAAGTTCATAATTCATTAAAAAAAATAATTTTCAATCGATGTATGAGGCTTAATTTTAATGGCCAGTTTATGATACGGGCAATTTACATGTTGTTCTTATAGATTATATAAATATAAATCGACTGAAAAAAGAAAAGTATTTTAAGAGGTACTCAAATTGTTTTGAGCTGGAGCATGTTGTTGCGGTTGCAATTGTATAGCAAGTTGGACTGGTTCTTGTAATGGCACTACAAGTGGGATTTGTGCTGGTACCGTGGCTACCGGAATCGGAACCGGAACCGGAAGTAATGGTGCTTCGGAATTTTCCACAGGTATAATAGGTACGGGAATGGAAGTGATCAACGATGGCTTAATTTTATCAACTTTTACTTTCTTAACTCTTGGGGCTCTGTTCACATTCTTTTTCGGAGGTTTCTTCTCCGGCAGTACTGTCTGCCCTTTGTTGTCCTTGTTAGCTCCTTTAGATTTGACTGGGGAAGTTGTTAAATCAACTACAAGCGTCGATGAAGAAGGGTTTGGAGATTTGGACTTGGTTTTGCTCTTTTTGCTGGATGCATCAGTTTTAGGTTTTGGAGATTTAGATTTTGGACAGGAAGCAATGGTAGAATTTACTTCACTTGGGCTTTCTGATGGATCTACACAAGCCTTGTCTTGCTGAGAATCAATAGAGTCTTGGTTCGCTCCTGGCTTGCCATTTGAAGCTACAGAAGAACCTGACTGGAGATGCTTAAAACTATTAAAATCCACGTGTTCCGCATTTGACTCCTCCTCCACAATTTTTTTCCAAAGTTCTTGTAAGAGCTTATCATTTACTATGAAGACGAAATTCAACTGTGATACCTAAAAATAAACACGGCTTCAATTATCTTAACTAATACAAAATTAGCGTCAGACTACTGGGAAATAAGCAAGTAAGGTTACAGTAATTAAGCAAGCAGCCTCCATTATTTATTTAGTTATACCTTTATCACGGATTGGTCCCTCAAAGGAGCGACTTCCCCCGGAAGCACAGCATGACCATCGATGTACATTGGATGTTTACCTTGGTTAAGTATAACAAAATCTCCCAGTGCTCTCATCTTGATGGTGGCCTGCCGTCGAGAAACTTTGTAATCGCATCCTTCTTCGGATAAATCTGCATCTACCCAATTGTCCACAGTACGCCTGCCAAGAGTGATCTGAGAAACAAAAGTAGATTATCACAAAACAAATGCATTTTATGTATGATATAATATTATATATTATTGTTTTGGAAAACTTAACTACCTCTTTGGCAGCCATAGCAAAGCGTACGTTCTTTCCTCGAATCAACGCGTATGTATTATCGTCAAACTCTGGAGCCTTTACTATTTGTCCTTCCCAGACAAGATCCGCCAAAGCTTGCCAAGTTGCAATTTCTTGTTCCAAAATACGAATCCGTTTTTTATTTTTCCTTTAACAACACCAAGAAACTGTTTACTACTATGCATTATTTATTCGTCTGTTTGTGTTTTGGTGGCAAGAATGCCTTTTTAAAATGCATTAATTATTACTGCAATACAACTATACAACAATTAAGAGTAAAGTATTTTCTATAAAAGTTTATTTGCTACCTTTCTTGAAGTAAAATTTCTTGCATTACTGCAGGATCTACATTTAAGCTCCTCAAGTTATTGTCATTGACGGAACTTTCAAAATCTGAGAAATTTTCTGAGCCCCGTTCAAAATATTTTTTTACTGCAAACAAAACAAACAATCAAACAAAGTGATTAAATTCAGGCTTCCATAAAAGTGAATATATGGCTAGTAATTTGTCCAAGAATTAAGAATAGAATAAGTGAGAGAGAAAATAAAAAACTGCCTACTATTTTGATCATCCAGCATTTGCAATTCTTTTAAATCCATCCAACATTTGTAAAGGGATTTTGGAGTTCTTGCCTTGTTGAAAGTGAGAACATCTTCACGTAAAAGAGTCTCAAATATGTCCAAACTTGGGTTGGAGGTCTGAATAGTAATATAATACATAATTATTGTTATACTTTCGTGGTAATACGATAAAAAAGGCAGAAGCTGTAAATATTAGTTTTTTAAAAAATACACAACATTCACCAAAACGTCAACACTTGAAGACCCAATATATCTGAGCCAATATTATTACAATGGCCCCCTCAAAAATTTAAAAGATATTTTTATTAAACTCGGTCACTAAACCCCCTGCGAATATTGTAGGGTTTTAGTGCACGACACAGAATGTATACTTACGCTTTTAACGGTTTGAAGTTTCTTAATTTCGGATTCACTAAAAAGTGCGTCTGCATAGATTCGACACTTAATTTTGGAATGTATATTTCTGCAGGCCGTCAATGCAACTTTCGATAACTTTTCCCCATAGACTAGAGTTCTCCAGCGTTTTCTAATCTCTTCGAGTGTGTACCGGCAAGAGAATTTTACTCCCATGTGTACTTGCTTCAAATCATTGGTCTGAAAGTATACAAACATTCAATTAATTAAAAGTTTGAAGCCTTAAAGAACCTAACACGCCTGGTATAGCTTTAGTATTTTATAATTTATTGAGCATCCATAGTTTCACAACCTGAAGAGTATTGACAATTAGGCGGAAATCATCAATCGGACGCCATGTCAAACTTGTAACTGGTTCATAATCAATCTCTTCTGTTTCTTGCTCAGGAACTTCAGAGTCACCAACTTCTGTTTGCTTCTGATGAACTGGGAATGAGAGTTTGCTATTTCGTTTTTTGTAGCGCCGTTTACCGGTTAAAGGATCAATATTATTACTTGGGTGTTTCACTTTTAATTTTTCCTTCAACTTTCCTACACGCTTTAGCATGTTCTTATTATTTAACGGTCGACTCCCTTTGATACTTTTCGTTATCTTTGCAATATTCTTGGAATAGTTGCTTTTTCTTTTAGATACAGGGGCTCCATTAAATTCCGCACCGTTCATCTCCAAGGATGATCGCCTTTCTAAGGAACAATATGTAAGTAAATAACGCATCATAAGTAATGATATTAACTACTATTAAAATTTACAATAATAATATTAATACTTCAATGCCTACATTTCAATGTTCTACAATTATCAAGTAAACGACGTAATCAAAAGTATACTATGAAGGATAAAAATTTTATTAAATACCTGGCCTACTACCTCTCTTAAAAGACTCCCGGTCACTACTAGACACACGACGTTTAACTGGAGGTTCGTCATTTAAATTTGAGCTAGTAACGCTAGACGAAACTATGTAAGTAGAGCTTCCTGTGCTACTCGTCCTGGTTCGCCTTATAAGAAGCGTTGAAGCAGGAGGGGGAGCTAGGAATCCGTCATTGTCTTTTACACCCCCCACCACAGGAACTGCTGGAAACTTCTTTCCCCCAGGGGACAGTTGTGGTGTGTAGACTGAAGACTTGTTTGTGTCAGCTGAGGAACTGTATTTTGAAGCATCTCCAAAACTTGACGACGAGCCAGCAACATCATCTTTTACTCGTTCTTTTATTAGGACAGAGACGGGAGGTAAACTGACTATTAGGAATAGACAGATAATATTTCAAAGTTTATTCCCTTGAACAGAAGTACATACAAGATACAACATATGACGCAACATGCTTTATAAATTGGGTAACATCAAATCCCATTATGCATTAGCTGCAACCAAAGTTTAGCAACAATGAACAGGAAACCACTAACTAAATTAGAAAATACAAAATAACCTGTGGAGATCATACAAGGCAAATCATCAATGTCCGGTAATTCTTCTTCTTTTCCGTCTTCTATGTCTTCGATGTCCATCTTCAAAGCACAAAAGTTGAATGGGAAAGGCTTAACTTTCAGTGAGTTTAAGAAATGTCATATGTCATGCATCAACCATGAGCGTATTTATGTGGTAGGTCAAATAAACTAATAAACAATGCAAGTGACGAATAAAATTACATTAACACGAAATAAATACGATTTTCAACAATTAATTGATTTAGTAGGTTTCACTCTTTCACTATTAACATTTAACAAAGTAAGCTATTAAATGTGAACAACGAAAAATTGAAAATTGTTCACGTAAATCGGTTTATCACGTAAATTAGCACAAGCCACAATTATTGTTGACAATAATTATAAAGTGTAAAGTGAATACATTCCCCTGATAAAGAATAGTAATAGCATGTAATAGTAACGCATGTAGTACAATGTATAGCGTAACACAGCACAGCACACACAGTACCCAATTGAATCAAACATACGTGAATTACTCTAGGCTAAAAAATAAATACCTATATTAAAGTATAAAGTAGCGTTTTAGTGGGAGAAAATTCGTGTGGAGGCGCTAAAAGTAGATGCGTACAAATAACCATAGTGCCTTTTTTTAAACCATAATAAGGGACCATGAAGTTACGTTCACCAGTGATCGACATCGACTGGATAAATTTCTGTGACGTTGGTGTCAGTAAGCATATGGTAGGCACTTGGGGGCGTTCGTCAATGATGTGTAGGAAAAGTACAAACAGATCCTCTCCCTCCCCTAGTTTAGCGCTTCCGCATTGAATGTAGGGGTGTAAGGTTAGTAAGGCCGTTTCCCCCTCCCTCCCCTAATTCCACACGTCATTAACCAACGCACCTGAAGTGGTTATATCCAATGCCGCGAAATTTATACTACTATCGAAGTCGGGCGTAATAAATTCGTAATACGGAAATACGGAATTAAGATTTTAAGAAATAAAAATTAACTAGTGCGGACCGCAAGAAACAAGTCGAAACTAAATTAATTCATAATTCCAAGTACATATAAACGTGAAAGTCCAAAAGAGATAGGTTGCCCGTTTAGGTGCAAAGGATCTAGATAAGTTAGGTAAAAGTAAGTTAGTTTTTAATAATTTTACTTGACTTATTTACTGACGAAGGAAAGCACTTATGATTTGAGGAAATATATTTTGCTTTGTTTTTTTAAATGGGTACATACAATATGTATTTTGTGTATACCTAAATCAAAGATACATTACTTATTATTGCTGATTGATTTCTCTTTAAACCATGTAGAAAGTCACCAAAATATGGGGAAGATTGCGGAGTTTTATCGACGATATACGGTACTGTGTGTGATGGTCCCTTCAATTGTTGGCCTTCATTGGGCATGGCTGAAATTACAAGATAATGAGAAATTAGTCTCTAAACAAGAAAAACAAGGATTACCTTATGGCAGGGTGCGTTTTTGAATCGTATAATTATATTAACTTGGTTGCTTGTATGTAATACTAGTGTTGTATATTAGAGTCCGTGCATGTTAATAACAGCTGAATGATTGACGATTGACTGAAAGAACTTTATTAACGTGTTATTTAGACCAGTTTCAAAGGCCAAATGTCATTCTTATATTGGTAACACAAGGTACAACGGACAATAAAATAATATCGTTCATTCTAAGTGACCGTACCTCATTATAATGAAATCTAAATTGTTGTCGAGAGTATCCATTTTTAGTATTGTACAATTTTCTGCGTGTTTGCTTCACTCACTCATGAATATTTGAGGTTTTGATGTATTATTTGGTGGTGCTTTCAGATGTATCACATGGCAAAATCGTTGCTCGGGATCGAGGCCGACGCGAGTGGAAATAAGCCGGAGTGAGAGAATAGCATTGATTCATGTTCAGTTCATCAATAATCAAATTTCAAATGCCGTGAAATGGGCTTCCTGATTTTAATCAGTGCGTGAGAACGGAAATTAAATCGAACATCCAGATGATCCACATAATTTTATATTGATTATTTGCGTAAAATGTATTTGGGGCTTTGTGACCCGATACTTATCAACTTTAATAAGCGAAGACTCAACTGTAATTTAAATATGATTTAGCAAATAAATACTTCTAGACTCTAGGGTTCATACTATCTCTGTATTTGATAAAAATGGTATAATTAGTCATGTAAAATGTACAGAGAAGTGGTAGAAATAAACATGTAGTTAGTATTGATACGTAACTTAAACTTTTTGCTGTACATAATATAGTTTTCTAGGAAACGAAAAACAGAGTCACGCTTACAATTCGATATATGCATCACATTGTGTACATTGAATTTATTTTACTGAAATACGGTAGGTTTATTAGTTTATTTATTATAATTCAAATACGATAGAAGACGATAGCTTGTGAAATTAATATAAACTATAAAATTAAATTTAAATCATGTACTTACCAACAGCATTATATTATGATCTATTGTTTTCTTTAGACAGCACTGATCATGCCGCACCTTGTTTTGTTAAAGGTTTGACATAGTTTCAAACATATTTTGTAAGTTCATTCGGTTATTAATTTAAGGTGATACAAGATACAATAATATTGTATCTTGTATCACCTTAAATTAATAACCGAATGAACTTACAAAATATGTTTGAAACTTTTTGGGGTTAAGAAAGAATTTTAAACATGGTTAAGCCGTTTGCTGATTTGCTGATTCCCTGTGACAAGTATTTTAAGCAATACAAAAAGTACGTACCTACCTACTTTCGTATATGCATGGTTATATTCATTATTCATATTCATATCATATGCAGTATAGAAACTCATTAATAACCGCGTCCACATATGAAAAGTTTGGCAAAACGGGATAAGTCCATTTATTTCAAAAAATGAGATTATTTGTGTTCCATGTGCTATTCAACTATACGTTACTGTCTTACTGTGTTAGTGTTTCATATTAAAGGTCTTTCAGCCAAAGCAGTTTTTCAAAATGAACAAAATCTCGTTTTTTGGCAAAACGGGCTAATTGTAAGTCCATGCACCTGAAACACGCATTTCTGAAGAAACTGCTGTGCGTGTTTTTTCGTAGCTTGTAGAAGGCAATCGACCCAAGAGAATTGTTTTATGCAAAAACAAATTTTTAAAGTGAAAAAAGTTTAAAATAAATAAAAGCTTAAAAATTAATAGTACGCACGCATATATAGCACGCATCCACGAAATATAAGGCAGGCGCGGAACCACGGGGTGGGCAACAGGGCAGTCGCACACCTCAAAATGAACTTTTTAACATAGGCTAACATAGGGGCATTTAAACCAAGATGGATTAGGCTAAAAAATTAAATGTGATCCTAAAAACATGTAAGTAGAACATTTTGCACATTTCAAAAGCAATGTACCAATAGAATATTTTGAACTTTTCAAAGACTCGTGATTAACATTTTGCGCATCCATCTCATTTAATTTTTTTGACATACCTAGCTCATTTGAATTTTAGCTTAAATTGGATTTGTAGCATTTTGATTCTTCGCCACCGCCTATATGTATGGCCCACCCCACAAATTCAAGATCCGCCCCTGATATAAGGTAGCTTACGAAAAAAATCTTTGGAGTCTGGAGAAATATATCTTCTTATTTCAGATATTGTTTATATATTATATTATATAATTCGATTCCGCGAAAAGTTATGCTGGCGTGCCATTCATACAGCTTCACCTCACAAACCCTCAAACTAGTCAATCAGATCCAGTCTGTGCCCTGTGCTTGAGCAGAGTAAAAGTATCTTTATGCTTGGGGGCCGGACACAAATGGCGCCACCCATTATAGTGGGTGGGTCCCAAAAAGCGCCCCATTAAACGCAATGTTAAAAGCGTCACCCATAGGGGTGGGT
>JAQFZE010000192.1:0-34707 GCA_034695245.1 Dicyrtomina saundersi
ATAAAATTATCTGTATCCAACAAAATTTAAAAATTCTACTTGGTGTTTATTTTATAGTATTTTGCTTGCAATTAATACAATGAAATTATCATGCACTAATAGGTAAATTTTATATTTTTTTCCTTTATTTCATTTTGATTCTAAAATATGTTGAATATAAATCATTTTGACTTTAGCTGAAAATTGAAATGAATCGTTTTGATTCTTCACTAACGAATACAAACTAAATGCCTGCAATAATGAATTGTACACTTGCAAACATATTGTAAACTATATTATGCTCGAGGCTATAAGTTGGTTTCGTTGGTTTTCGGATGATCGGTTTTGGTATATCAATTATCATATAGTCAGCATATAAATGCTTTGATAGAATGATGGAAAAACTAAAAATATAAACTAAATTATGGCATGTATAGTATGGAAGGTGTCGATTTGTGTCGGTTTGACTATTAGATGAGATTATAATGGTTGGTTGCTTTTGCTTTGGTTTATTAGTTTATATTATGTACAAATAAGGATTTTAATTATATAGTATAATTCTATTTACTCCGTCACCACACATGTGTGAATATTGATTATGAATTATGTAAATTAGTTTTGAGGACAAATGAAAATTGATTAGGTTAGCACCACGGCGAGTCGGGCCGGGCCGGGCTCGTATCAGTACGGCGAATGTTTTAGCGGAGATACGCGGATAAATTTGTTTATTTATGGTCATTATACATGTAGGCTGGGACTGGAGAAGTACGGGACACGTTACCTATACTAACCTATAGATATAGTTATAGGCACTGATACTGATAGATGCATGAGGCATGAGAAATTTACTTAATGAAGAGGGACAAGTAATGGGAGTTGACGTGTTTCCAAGATACATAGATACTTTGCCTTGCCATGGCTATTGGCATATCAATAAAGTATCACATGTCCTATCCTAGCTTTGTTGCTTTATGTTTTGGCTACATATATATTTAAAACATAAGTATACAAATGTGGTGTCTGTTTTGTTGGTTACAGTATAGTACTTCTACTTGGTTAGATAAAGGCCTCTAGTCTATTATAGTAAAGTACCTACTGCATCCGTATCGAGTTTACACCTGATGTGTAAACATACCGGTTGCATTTATCAAATTTGAGTTTCCTCTGACACACATTTTGAAAACTCACATAGGATATTTTCATTATTTTCAACTAGGCATACCTATATCGGTTTTTTTAGCATGTAAGTACGTCTTACTGAAAATATTGCTGTGAATATGGAGCGAGTATAGCGAGCGGGAACAGGTTTATGGTTTGCATTTGAAGGGAGTTTGATTTGAAGTTAGCACGAAAGTAATTGGAAGGGACAGAGAGTGCTTGGCTCTCGGTTCATGTGAGTTGAGTTGAGTGGAAGGAGATGTATATTGTACACCTATAGACTTGTGTGTATTGTCATTTTGACATCATATATATCTATTTGATAATGTTGGTGACGGTGACATATTATAAGTTTGTGTGGATGTTTCAAGAATGTCCTTCTTGCTTATTTAATTATCTAGTTATTTTGTTATCCATATTTGTAGTCTATATAATTATATACTTGTATACAAAAGAGTTACCCATGGTGTAGTTGTCTTCGTTCCGTTTGGTTTTAGTATGCGTGAGATATGAGAGGATAGAATTGATTGGGAAAAGAATTTGCAAAAAAAAGTTTTATTTTCCCATGCCATGCCATGACATGGTATAGTAAACCGTGGTAGTGATGGTAGACTGGAGATAGAGTGACAATGACAGTATGGCATAATATATGGTGATATGATATCATACAGTAGTGTATTGATATCTTACATCTATATGTGTGAGCTGGTTATGGTACCAATAATTCTGTCTGTGAGTAAAAGTGCCTGTGTACCCATTTAAAACACTTTATGTGCATAAGTATAGATTAAGTTAACCACGACCACAGCTACAATCTATAATTATTATACATGGGGAAAAACAGCGGCATTAAAGGGAAAATTGGAGAAAGGAAATGAGATAAAAAAGTGTGTGGAAAGAAAATGAGTTTATAGAAAATATACAAGTAGAAAAAAAGGTATATGAAATAGTGCTCACACGTATGTATGTATAACAATGGTGAAAACTCAGGCTGTACTTCTCACTTGATGCATGAAGTGAAGTCGAATTAGGGGCAATAAAAGTGCATATACGGAGCCGTTTTTGAAGAGTGAAAACAAGCCTGGTGTTATTACTTTTTTAAAATGGAAATGCGCTATCTAGCAGCAACAGTAGCTTATTTCCAACAACAAAATTATCAAATAATTAATTAATAGTAAAAAATAATATTTTGCAATTTTCGAAATACAGTTTCTATTTGTCATTTCTATATTGAACTTTTAGAAAATTGTGCAAGTAGGTAGTTACCTATCTCCCTTTAAAGAATTTTTAAAAACGTATGTAAATATTTCCACTTTCAAAAACTTTTAAATAGTGAATTTTACCATTTTTAGAAATGTAAAAATATCGCGTTTTGCTTCTTTTCCTATACAAGGCTACTTTAAATTTTGGACTATCAGAAAGTGTTTAAACACTGAATTTTTTATACACCTTTAAAAGAACGTTTAGTTAGTCTATTTTGCTCTTCTAGAACGAGCTTCGTGGTAAAAGTGTCGTTTCAATAATATTTGGTTAGATATGCAGTTTTGATTTTTAGAAACAAAAAAATATGACTTATTTTCACTCTTCAAAGTTGACTCGTACACAGTACTGCAAGGTTGTTTACGACAATGTAGTCGGCAGGTATATAATAATTATTAAATATGTAGATATGTACTTTGTATGATAGACAGGAATGGAAATGAGACGAGAATATAATATGAGAAGATTCGATTAGGTATTGTATGTGGCCTGAGAAAGATCGATATTTTATGAATGTGTCTTTCATCACACCACTACTCTACTCTACTCTGTCTCCTTTCTTCATCTGCCCATATTTTCCACGAGTCATATTATGTGTATTCCAAACTCTATATATAGTTGTATTTTCATACATATTCCAATCCACTTTCCTTGCCTTTTTTTTCAGTTAGTATTCATTGGATTTGATATGCTGTGTGGTGTCGTATGAATGTATTCACCTGAATATGGATACATTAGATCCAAGCAGATAAATATAGACTTGAACTAGGACATATCAATTCTTGCATTCTATAAAATACACACAAAAAGATGTAGGTATATACGTCGTGCCATTTGAGTCTCTTCTGGGTCGTCTTTGAATTTGAATTGTACCTGCTCTCTAAATGTACAATCTTCTTTCTCCTTCTATTCATTCCACATTTCCATTTCTAGGTTAGGCTTCTCCTTTTTTTTTGTCATCCAAATCCTAGTTAATGCTCTGGAAATCCGAATTTAATTGCATTTGGAGTTTGAATTTGAAATTTTCTCCCTCTCGCATCCGCTCGGCTCTCCTAGATCTCTGTCTCGATCTCTTGGACGCGTACTAAATATATAATTTTTATAATGTCAATATGTTTGCTAGGTAATATGTTATGTAGCTACTACATCATCTTATCAGTTTTAGGTCTGCATAGGCCCATTTTTACCCATATGAAGAGTTGTTTGGCAAAATGGTTTAAGTCCTTGTATTTCAATAGTGAGATTATTTGCGTTACGTGTACTATTCAACTAGATACGTTACTGTGTTGAATGGTTCAGGCCAAATTTCAACCAATAAAGCAATTTTTAAAATAGCCGAAATTTTTTGTTTTGGCAAAATGGGATAAGTCTATTAAATGATTTTTGGACAAATGGAATAAGTCCACCTAAAACAAGCATTTCTGATTTAAATTTGGTTTTTGAGTGTTTTCGTAGTTTGTAGAAGACAATTGCCGTGTGTAAATGTTTTTATGCAAGAAAAAGTTTAAAAGTAAAAATAAATTTGGTTTCACTCAAAACGATTAAAATTTCATCTCACAGACTTTTGACTCCATTCTAAGTTATTGATTGTAAGGAAAAACGGAAAAAGTCTACAAACTAAAATTTTGCAAAATTTTCTAAAAATTCCAGAGTCAGTCCAGATTTATTAAACTGCTTGAAATAACGATTTGTCAGTTGCAATATCTGTAGAAAAAAATTGAGTCCAAAAAACTAATCCTTCCACCTTTTATTCAATATTTGTTGTTCCTGTAAAATTTGACTTGATGTGTACTTATCTTCTTTTTCCGAAAAACTTTTCATGTGATACATGCATACCTATGTTATCTAGCATGTAGTACCAGTGCAAAGAATGTCAAAGACTTTTGAGAAGGTGGTTGTTGAGTTCCTTTCTTGGTAGATTCGTAGATTGCAGGGAGGAGATTGTAAAGTATGGGCCTATGAATAAATGTGCTTACATAATAATATTGATTTGTATTATTATCTGAATCTCTGGAATAAGATTTATGTAAGGAATTGAAATTTGATTATGCTACTTAATAGACTATATAGCATATTTAACGTTATAATATAACTGATAAAAGCTGTGTGTGTGTGTGCATGTGTAGTCAGTATGAAAATTGGAGAAAGTATTGATTTTTCTCTGGATGTATGATGTGTTTGTGTGTTGGTTTGTATATGTGCTATTAAATTGAGGAAATAATGAGCGCTTGTGGCGGTGGTTGTGGTGGTTAATTTTCCAAAAATTTAATTGTTTACCTTTAGTTAATGGTATAATGATATTAATATGGGGATGGGATGGTGTTTATTGACGTTGACTTCACTGTTAACTGTATTATGGACTCTGTTTCTGTTTGTGTTGACGTTGACAGTCGACGCGCCCTGTTGTACGTATGTACCTATCTGCTTTCAATACGTCTCCTACAACAACAGAGGCAACTCCTACATATAATTCCTATGAGCTCACATATTAGTGTTATGTAATAATATTCGGTCATAGGCTCAGGGTCGTATAATATGTATAGTGTATTTAATTTGCTTTTGTTTGAAGAAGCTCATATTTCAATTTGAAGAGTATTTCCATTTCCCTATTTTATGGGAATAGTTGAATTGGAATTTGTGTGTGGACAGAGGAGTGCTTGAGGCCCGAATAGCTTCTTGATTATCATGTTAAATCAAATAATAATGTAATTGAATAGAATAGAATAGAGGCAGAGGAGAAGAGAAACTAAATTAATTGTCAAAATTGTGTGGAGGTGGGCTGAATTTGTATTTGCTAATGATTTCAAATAACGTATTTGAGTTTGTTTTAGTTAGACATTATCAACATTGTGATATGCTAATTTTTAATATGATTGGCATCAACCACCACCACCACCACCACCATGTCTGTATTTATGCTGGTTAGGTTCTTAGGTATTTACCCATGGATGTAATATATAAAATAAAAAATAATTTTATATTCTATGCACATATTTTACAACCCTATATAGATTTTCCCCCCACGGTTTTATTAGGGGAAAAACAAAATAATATTAATAGTAATATTAATAAAACGTTTTATTTAATGATTGTACAAGGAAATCTATAAAAATAATTTATGAAATATCATGTTTTAAGAGTAAATACCTGGGTATTTTTATGTGTGTTCAAAAATAGAAAAATCTAATTGTGTTTGTTTATTTTTCTTGTATAATTTGCAGAGTGGTAATAACAACAAGAATAATAATGATGATGTAAATAATAAGGCTCCACCTCCAGTTTCAATCAATAAAATAAAATATTCTGGGCCGCCGTATTTGAAGAAGGACAAGCGGCAGAGCTCTTCACGATTCAACGTGTCGAAAAATAGAGAACTGAAGCAACTACCGCTCCTTAAAGGTATGTCAGCCTTTTACTCAGTTTATCATTACTATTATATACTACGTTAGACTACACCCTAGCTACCCACAGAACATTAAGTATTAATACCCGGTATGCTTGTTCGGACGGACTCGTCAGTCCGTATGTAATACCATGAATAAGGATGAGCGTAATTCAATTTTAAATATCTAGAGCCCATGATGTTGTTTGTGAGTAACATTTTATAGACTATATAGAATTTGATTGCTACCTAATCAATCGTACGGTACGAAGTAGAGGAGAGAGAAAGGAAATCTGGAGTAAATTAGGGAAGTTCAGCCGGATGGTAATCTGTAATTGTAATCCGGACGTCTACCCCTATCCTTTTGTGAACTTGTACGTCATTACAGTGTACAGCACGGACGGGTCCATATTAGATACGTAAATTACAAATCGTTCTCTCTCAGTATAACTCAGGGTCAGAGTGAGAGTCCGTTCGCCGGGAGATTGGAAGAAAACCTTGGGCCTTGGATTTGTCAAATTACATACACAATTCTGTATTTAATACATTTCATAATTTAAATTCGGGATCGTTTCGGAGTTGTAATTATTGTAGTCTTGCAATGCTAGTCAAATAAATTCTAGGACTAAAATAAATGAGTATACAATAATGTTAAAGTAGATTCCATTTACAACTACTACGCTGTTACATGGAGATAAGGAGAATGTTGTGAGGCATTTGGATTGATGAGATTCTGAAATGCAAGGCATAGCCCATGGATCCGAGCCAGCGGGGTCCATGGATGATATTGACCTTTGCCTTTAATGTGTTTGTGCTCTAGCGGAAAAGGTTATGCCTATACGCTCTCTGAACACACTGATAGTTTGGAATTATTCCGGAAATTCAGATTGAGCTTTCAAAATTGAATAAGTGAAATAAATGAAGGGAAGAGACGAAAGATCCATCCTGGAGCTGTTCAAGGATAAATTGCATTATATATATATAGGAGATGAAACTCTCATTCTCACAGTTTGTGAAATTGTTGAATAGAGGAGATCTGTGTCCTCGTCCTCCTACCCATAATAGAATTCAATCCCATTCCATTGGGTAGTACTTTATGTATTTGGTATATGTATAGGTATGCTTTAAGCAGTGCGATTTATTGCAATAGTGCGAGAGTAGTGCTCATTGTTAGTACTCAAGTCAGGCTTTAGCACCAAGTTCGGCTTTGACCAGACATACACATACTCAAAAGAATACAATACTGACTTCTTACGATTAGTTCTTCACATAGTTTTCCAGCCTGTTTCAAAAGCATTGTATTCCATCTATTTGATCTCTCTAGCTTTTAGCTAGATTTGAAATCCGAATTAGGAAAATTGAATTTAAGCCTGAAATTACGTTTCTAATAATTATTAGGTGCGTCGTATATTTTTTAAATCCTATGAAAATCTAAATTTAAAGCATTTCCTCCTGAAGTACAGAGTGCATTTTAGTATTGTACGTACCTACCTACCCATGTATCTATGTATAAAATATCAGTCGCTACAAGAGAGTACATTCAAAGTCCAAGTTCTGTTTACATTTTCGTAGTCTTTAACTTGAGAAAGGAGGAACTAATCACTCAAGTGCAGTTATGCCGTAAAAACTTGAAAACTTAAATTTAAGTTTGAGTCCGAAATTGGCCTGGAGGTTTATAAGTATCTAATTTGCATTTTGCAACCTGTTTACAGTGTAATCTTGTATTGCCGCATAGAGTTAGAATAATATATAACAGTTATAAAGGATGGTCCATAAATGATGTCACCCAAATTATTACTCTTTTTTGGACCCACCCACCACCCCGATGTCATCACTTTAACATTGCGTAAACCTTACAAGATCCGCTAACCTTACCCATGAAATCATTTATGGACAATCCCTAATTAAGCAACCCTCTTTAGACACGGACAAAGTTGGGACTACTCTCGTTATTGTTTTTCGTAGCTTTATAATAATATTCTATAAGGACGTATCAAGGCTTTTCGAGTTACAAGAAGGAATGACATTATCGTATGTATATATAAGCGGTGTATTGTGCAACATTTCGAACTGAGATTCTAACTCATTTAATTACGCTATAGATTCTTTATGTATATATATAACGACGAGGAAAAGTTTGAGTCATTAAACACTTAGAGGGTAAGTTTATCCATAGACATTCAATTTACGAGCTTGTGAAGTTGACGCTTTTCACGCTGTATAATTATATATCTATGTATAATTCACATACCTACCTATAGGTATGTACACGGGATTGAATGCTAAAGTTCAGCAGAATATATACACTTACCTAATATTACTTGTATCAGTATACAAGTGAAAACTGAAGGTGTGATATGCGAAGCATAATTTGCATCTTAATCGCTTTTTTTTTGTTTGCCGCTTCGTAAATTCTATCATGATAATCAGATGCATCCATTCCATTCCCATTTTCCATGTGATGCTATGCGGGCACCCGCACACGGAACTATAATTATGGTGTACATACTGTGTAGTAGGGAAGCAACGTAATATTGTACTTTTTGAAATGCCTGAATAGCTTGAAGGATATAGCATATGTGTGTAAGATGCCTTAAAGATGCTGCTATAGTATGTCATGGATTATTGTAGGATCGAGTAAGCCATAGTAAGCGTAATCATTCCTGTGTTTTTTAATTTAACAATTTTGTAAATACTATACTGTATATTATACTAAATATCGTACTAATAGTTTTTCTACAGATTTTAATGTAAAATGCAAGTAGTTTTTGCCAACTTGAGGCAGTTATATTAGATGAATCACGTTGTTTAGGTTAGGGGTAAGATTTAATTTTATAGTTTTTATAATATTTTTTATACGCTGATACTATAGGTGCGGATATTGTTGTTGGTGTTGATGTTGGTGGCGTTTACAGTCTAGAAACTACACTGCATTCGGATTTTAATGTGGAACGAAGAGTCGTTTCTGCTCCACCTTGAGCCGTGTCTATTTTTCATGAGGATAGGAAAAGGAGATGGGACATAAAAATAAATGGTGGAGTTGAGAAGGGCGCTAACTCTTGTACTTTGTAAATATTTATCGGTGTGTGTCTATGTGTGTGTGTGTGTGTGTGTGGAGGGTACCTATATATAATTATTATGCACTAGTGCCCATATATCTAAATATAGTGATAGTAACTTAGGGCAAATATTATTAAGTACGAAGACGAGCGTATCAATATCAAACAGTCTATGAACCTCGTATATATTCGTACACGAGGACGTACAGGAATGTATGTAGAAACTCATGCTGAAAATTGAAACCGAAACCCATTCGTTTGAAAGTGTTCTTTGAAATTGAACATATGATGACATTTTTGTCTCCCCTTTTATAACTTTTAACATGTACACAGCTTCAAGTGCTTTTCTAATAATATATATTATAATATGTTCTGGTAGTATCTTTGCCTGCGTATATATGTGCAAATATTCGTAGGTACTAATATTGCTCTCGTTTCTTTTGGTTTATCATGTATGTGTGCACACAGTACACATATATGGAGAAATGGAGACGAAGGAAAACACGGACGCGGAAATAAACATTTCACTGACTGTAAGACTGGAGTCACTAATAAATCTTCGTGTCAGTTCGGTTTACGTTTTACAGTTCAGTTTAGTGCGGATTAGGATCGTAAATCTAGTGGAGAAAAAAAAGCAACTTAGCTTATTGGTATTCATGTTCGGATCACAATGGAAGAGCACAAAATGCATTTTGCATTTTCAAATATCAGGAGAATGTAATGGGCGTGTACATGTATGTTTTTACACTACTTGGCTTGTACTGTTGTTTACAGATACCTACTTTTTTAGTTTGTAGACAGAATACACAGACTACTTACTACCTAGGTAGGTGCCATTGTACATTGTCGACGGCCAACCTATTATGTAGCTGAGTAGGTACCTTTTGCCTTTTACCTTGTCGAGGTATTGCTTTGTAGCTAGGATGTTCCTAAGGTATTTGACATGTATTCCTGTGGTTCCCCGTTCTTCGGGTTCTTGTTCTACTTCTCTCCAGGGTACACGGGAGACAATAGGCTTGGATGGGTGATGGGACTTGGTTGTTAGATACATATATGATAAGGGTTTTCTATGGCTTGTTTTTTTGGCTTAGGTTTTGGTTTTGGCTGAGGACCTTTGCTATTGTACTCATTGTGTAGAAAGGTGGTGGTGTGCATAGTTTGGAAAGTGAAAATCAATATTGGCCATAAACCAGAAGAAATTTTATTAAGGATATGGCTTCTGGTCGTGAGAGTAATAATTCAACTTATAAAAGGAGAGAGAAAGAGAGAGAGGAAATGTACATGAGTCTTTTACAAGTTACGTGACGACGGCAAGATGTGCTGTTCTCTCTGTGTGTGGGACTCTGCCTGCCATGCATAATATAGTCAAGTCATCGTTCGACATTCAGCATTTGAATTCGACATTGATATCCAAGTCACCCTCCTTCACTCACGTATATATAGTCATGCTAAAAATCAAGGAAAGTTGTATGTTAAATGGATTACGAAAGTTTAGTTACCCGTCTCGCCATTTGTCTTTTATCTTGAGCCTGGATCTGGAGTAGCACTTAATTTCTCAATTTCATATTTTCCCTCCTTTTTTTTTTCTCTTCTTCTAAAATTGTGTGGTTAAGTGTGTGTATGGTTTTACTTTCATATTTCACACTGGCACTGGTTCACTGGTCTGGATAACTGGTACTGCGGTTTTAGCGGTGTAACTCGTGTATGAATTTTTTAAACTTCTTTCATGACATTTAGAATATTAAAGTATTTTTTTGTATGGTGTATTTTATACTTATGGCTTGGATTTAGATTTTGGTGGATTTTGAGGAATGTAATAAGAAAGAAAGAGCGTTGCTCCTAAGTATAGGGAAGGCCTACGTTACTTGTTTTGTATTTGCGAGGGCCAAGGCAAAAGGTTTGAAGAGGCAAGCGGATTTAAAGATTATATTAAATTTGTTGACTTGAAATTCTTGGTATTTGTATTTACACATTAAATTACATTACTCGAACTGGAGGGCACTGTAGAGGATTTTATATATTGATCATTCATATCCCCCGTTGGTCTGGGTTATTTCTATATTTGGTTTTCACTTTAGCCACTTTCAAACTTTTCCCAAAAGTATTCTAGAAAATAAATGAGACCGGTTGTTTTTTACTTGGAATTTACTGGAAATAGTATATTCCTACACATGAGAATACACATGTAAGAGAGTATATGCCTATTTTTGCTTTCTTTTTTTGCAAGTCATGTGTAACTCCTTGAATTTGTGTTATTTCATTTGTTATATATGTATTTGATTAATATGTGAGGAAACATATTTGGATGGAGAGAAACTGTTCAGAATTTGTGAATTGTATTTTGTAATATTATTTTGTCCTTTTTTTTATTTAAGTGTTGAACTTTGTAAGTGGAAAATGTGCATTCACAATAGTACGTGGTATCCATATAGCCAAAGGAAAATGTAGCCAAAGGAAAATGCTGCAAGCAAAACATGTTTTGACCACTTTTAACATTTTATTGCTTTATTTCATTTCATATTCTACTGTGTCTGGTTATGCCTTATGGCTGTTGATCTTGAATTGAATGGGCTCGGCTATGGTTCTAGTTTCTGGTTCTGCATCATGCTTGACTGGAACTCCAAGGCTAAAAATATTTCCGCGTTTCTGATAATATATAAAGACAGACAGACGTGTAATGTAGAATGAAGATATAGGTATATATCATAAGTAATAATAATGCAATTTACTGAGTATAGTATGACTTAATGTTATGCTATAATTATGATGTGCCATGCATTTGTTTATTTTAATTATCTTTCAGCGAAACATTTGTTTCTAATGTGTGTTCTGTCCTGTCGTTCTGTGCATCACAGTATAGGAAATTTAGTAAAATTTAATTTGTTAAATTACTTCTTCTCTCTCTCTCTGTCGGTCGGTCGCTGTCGCTGTCATATGGTCATGCACACTTATTTGAGTGGATGTAGCAAAAGGAAATGACTTCATTTGCGAATGGTAATGCAGTAAGGGATTGTTCATAAATGATGCAATCGAAATATCCCCATTTTAGGACCCCTATGACCCCCGTGTCATCGGCACGGGGGTCAAGCATTGTGTAAATGGCAATCTTTAATATGGGATATCGTCAGTATCCAAAGACCCTACCTATGACATCATTTGTGGACGACCCCTAATAGTGAAATCATTATCATTCCTGTATTTTCTTCCTTTCACAACTTATATAGAATTATTCTTACATTCGGATTTTAACAACAAGCTTTTTGCTCACAGACCCATGTAGCAGTCGGACTTTTAAGCAATACTTGCTATTTGTTATGCCCATTATTATTATTATTGTGTGTGATGTGTATTGTTTTATGATTATGATTGTATTATTACAAATAGAATTACTGGGTATTTATTAAGCCTAGTTTAAAAATAATTTTATCGTATTGTGTGTCATATTTTGTTTGAATGAAGTTAAATTTGAATAAGGGCCTTTAAAAAATTTACAGTCGCTATAAAATTAATATCTTTTTGTTATTAAATATAAGAATTTGTTTTTAATTAGAATTATATTATCTTTGCGTTGAAATGGTTAGTGGGTGGATGGTGAAAAATGTGACAGGTGCAAAATTAATTATTTTCAATTTTCTATACATGCAAGTTGTTGGGATTTTCTGTTGTTTCATTTATTATTTGCATGGTTCTCCCATTTAACAATTTACATTTCCCATCTGCTAGGATATGATAAAAATATATTTATGAACGTTCTTTTGAAATTCCCGAGACATACAGACCTTGAACTGCGTGTATTGTTCTAGTAGTAGTAGTAGTAGTAGTAGAAGAAGTGAGATCAAAGCTATTGTAAAGATATTTATATAATTATACAGGGTATAACGTTTTCTGTGTGTGTGCCGTATATTATCTCGAATCTCGGCTCGGCTAGTTCAGTACAAGACCTTTACAAGATGCGTTTTTCGATACGAGCCCTGCTGAATGAATACTATACTTCATATTTATTTAACCCTATATGAACAATAAAGGTTATTATTTAAAGTAAAGCGAGTACCGCACTACCAGACATGGAAGCTGGACGATTTATTGATATATACCTTGGAATCGTCCATAAATGATGTCATTGCGTTAAAAAATATGTCCAGATCCGCCTCTGCTTGTGTTTAATTGCCGAAATTGTTTAGACCTCCAGGCCTATGAGTATATTCTGTGGTATGGTATTGACATGCTCTATACTCATGCTGCGATTCAATTAAAGCTTATATAATTAGAATTATCAGCCCATTTTCCCTACCATTGTTTCCCCAATCCAAAAATAGTATGTGCATACTGTTTTTTTCTGCGTTCATTGAAATTGATTGAAGATCTCGCCGTACTTAATGACGCAGATAGATATAGCTCACTAGTCAGAACTCTGTCCCCCTTGATGCGTATGAATTTATTCATGAAGTAAATTATTTTATTTCTACCTATTTTTTCAATTATAATTTTAGGATAACATAATATAATATTCTTTTGTAGAGTAGTCGTCGTGTGGGTCCTATTGTGATGGTGGTGCTATATAAGTAGTATGTGTCAACATTATTTTAGTTGTCATTGTATGCTTATTATTTCATATCACGAACCATTTTTGAGTCAACTTTATCCTCAGAGGAGTTAAGTGAACCTCTCTAGTACCTACGTACGACGAACACTGAATAGTTCCACTGCACATACGCATATTATTCAAGCGATTCAAGCCACTGACACAGTCGGAGACAGACAGACCTACGTAATTAATATCTTGGGTACATATCAAATGTAATAATGTCACTGTGTGGGAAACGCCTGCGTATAGGCAAGCGGTCCCCTTGTAATTTATCCTGGCCATATTGTCGTTGTCCTTGCCAGTGTCCGTGGAGTAACGATTGTTTCCCGTAGTACAGATACGATGATAATAGTCGTGGTCTGTGACTATTTCTAATAAAGAAAAAATAATGATTACTCTTCCCAAATTCCAATCATAATTCACTATATTCACATCCAGTAGATCCAGCAGAAAGGTATAGAGTTGAGGTGGACGTTTTTTATGGTGAGCTGGATGTATTACAGAAGCCTATATGTAATTATAGATATTTAATGGTTCTCAAAGTAATGAATAGGAATATTGTAGGTAGGTACTATACAGTAGGTACTTGTGAATTTATTTATATATTATTTAGAATGTAAATTGGTACAAAGGTTTCGAGGGGTCGGTATCCATGAGAAGTTTATGCTTTTTTATTATACATTAGAGTCAGTTCTTCTTGAAATGTAGGTCGGGTGCATTCTTTTTTGGAAACTACAATATCATGCAGGAAAAATGGTGTATTGAAGAACTTGAAGATATTATAATACTTAAATTTGACAAACTGAATATTTTTCTTTTTGTGAAAGTTGGCATACCGCTACTTGCATGAGTACTTTGCAATTTAAAAAATGTTTTTTTGGAATTTCCTGCTGGAGTCCTGGAAAGGAAAAAGTATGTGGGGGGGGGGGACATGATGACAAATGATGGCAATGAATGTGTTATGTACATTGTTGAATGGCTATATTATACAGTTCATTCATACTATATATGTAACTCCGCCTCTACATATTTCCGGCCGGTATATAGTGGCACTTTGTCTCTGTCCGTTCCCGGTCAGTCAGTCAGAAATGTACTGGAGGAATGACCTTGGCTGATATGTATGTATGTACATATATGAGTGTGACGTTTACATCTCTGGCTCTGGCATATGTCACTCAAAGCCATTTTGGGACAGGATCAATATTTTTATTCAACGTTCCACCTTAAATCACTTTAGCACTTGAAATCGAAACCAAAGTGCCATAACCATTTCAAAAAGCCTTTCAAGAAATGTTCCTACCTCTACTACCTTGTACGTACGCTATATAGATACCTTCACAAAAAATCTAAGTATATAGTAGGTTAACCTACCTAGGTACCTACTAGGTATGTAGGTTATATTCAATATTTCGTATTTCGTATGAATCCAACTAGTCAGTGTGCATATGTGTACAAGACCTTCATTTTTTCTTTATTTTGCACGTTAAACACGTTGAGCTCAACACTAATATTATCTTTTCGGTTGAGGGAAGAAGTGGAAATTAATGAACGACGCAATTGGGAGAGAATTATTTATTCAAGTGAAGCTTATAAATACAGACACATGCAGGTATTTATTTATTTATATTTTTTCCGTCTTCGTGTGTGTCTTAAAGACTTTTGATGAAGGGAAACTTATGCAGGGTTGTGATTCCAATATTTTCAAGTGGTTTCTGTCCGTCTTTCGCAACATGTTTTTCTTTTCTTTGAGATATGAGATATGTATAGTCATATGTATAGTGGCGGATGCATGAATTGTATATAAGAAAAAAGAAGGGAAAAACTGGGATTTATAATGCATATCATCATCGACTATATGTCAATGGCTCTATGTGTTCTTCTCTGCGTATAAAACGCATTTAAACATTTTTACTGCACAAAAAATAATCAACGCCTATCCAGTAATTTATGTTTACTTTGGTCGGTAAATACGCTAAATACACATTGGAATGTGAAATACTATGTTTTTTTTTAGTTTTTATTTATAGATTCGTGAAATGAGTGTTTAAAGGTGAACTTGATTTCATTTAGAGTCATTACACAAGAATATATATTATATGTGTAAGTTGAGCCAGTCATCCAGATCCAGCCGATACAGCACGCAGTGCTATGTATAGTATTTTTTGTGTTACGATACGTAACCCATATAATCTTACCTAACGTGTATATAATTCATATTAATTTTGTTTAGAGTAATTTATTTATGAAGAGTAGTGTCTTTCAAAATAAATGTGGAACTACAAGTCAAACTCTCATATATATTATATGAATATCTTACTTTATTTTTGAGCAGTCTCATGACAGACACACAGACGGATACAATTTTCCTCCTTGTTGTTAGTTATTATAGTTGTTAACTCTTTTTTAATGGGGCTGCTGGCGGAATCCGATTAAAGTTTAAATAACGATGCAAACACAGATTTCGTCTCTCTTTTATTTGTGAGTCTTCATAGTAAAATTTACAGGTAGTATTATTAGTTATACAATAAATATTGTGTATGTAGGTAGTGTGATGAGTGGTATAGTTAAATGTTTGGAATTTTACAAGAAAAAAAATTCACGTGATTTTTCAATCCTTATTTTGTCCATCATCCATCGTCTAGTATGTAGACATACGTCAAGCTCTACATATAGTTATTACATTGGTTATGCTAATGATGAGGATGGATGGATGTGCTGTCATTTACGTTATAGCTATATGTATGGAATGTCTAGCATTCAAGGATTTGTAAATTTCGTATATTTTAAACGAGTCAAGAGTCGTGGAAGTTGGTTTGGTAGTAGAGAGTGAGTGAAACGTGTGTTCAACTGCGTAGACTCAACTTATCATTAGATTGTTAAAATAGAAGTGAAGATATTATTATTATGGTGAAACTGTAAAATAAAAATGTTTAGGTTTGACTCTAATAGCTTGTGTATTAAGCGTGTTAGAACAAGTGAACTATAACAAACTATATAGTTTAATGTAGTGGTAAATTAATGGAGCTAATTTAGCTCCCATTAAACTTCCGTTTTACATATAATTATATACACAATAATTGTGAGATGTGCGCAGTTACTTTTTATTGTACCTGATTTTTCCGCTTCACTACCTCATTCGGCTACTACTGGCTAATTAGCTTTACCTATTAATGTTTTTTTATTTATAATTTGTAAATAATTTTAAAAGAAAAATTATAAAAAGGGCAGTGAGCTTTCCCGTATATAGAGATTTTCTATCACATTATTAGATGGATACATGGTAATTATTGTTGGAATTGGAAGTTTTCAATCTAGGTGGTGCAATTAATTTAGGATATACTTACATAGTCTGCAAAAATGCTACCGTAGAAAGGGAAATTTTCACTTTCTGTCTAATTAGGAGGATCTCATCATGTAAGATGAAGTGTATAGTTGTCACTCATTTTTGATTTCATTATGTACCTATGTTTTGTCGTACACACAGTCTGCCTCCGTTTTTTGAACTCTGAATTCCACTCAACACAACGGTGTTTCTTTTTGGGTGAGGTTCTGTGGTGTGCTGTTTGTTGGTGCTGTTCGAGTGACAGTGCTTTAGTTGTTGTGATAAATATAAACAAAATGGCTTGTTGACTTTGACAAAAGGATTGTGTGGCTGTTGATCTTGTTGTATTTTTGTAGTGTACAAGTTGTGATCTGTGGATCGTACATCAAATCAAGACTGTCATGTAAACTTTTGTTTTTTTTTACGTCTTCTCTACGTTTTTATGTGTCCCTTTCCCCTTTTTGTTTCAAGTATTATAGGACTGTCAAATCAAGTTTCGCGTGTAGTTTTCTCTGTTCTGTCTCATTTTTTCTTTTACTTTACTCATGATGAGACATATGAGTGAGAGAGCAAGTTAAAGTTGTGTTTGGCTTTTCCTTTCATTCATTCATTCATTTGTTCAAAGTTGAGTTCTCCAGATTTTTATTTTCTGTAGATCTTTCAAGGAGACTTGAGGAAAGTGTTTGTGTGTTTGGTTGTATTTATGTGGTACTGAGGTATTGGCAGTTGTAGGCACTTGTAGTGGTATATAGTGGGCTATCAGTGTTCTCTATTAAATATTATCTGTGAGGTTTCGATTTTAAGTTTGATGCAATCGGATCCGAAGGAAATTTGACGGAGAAAACAAATTGTATATTTGTCTGTGTGGAGTTTACCTAGGTGTATGTACTGTAGTATATATATAGGAAATAGGGTTGAAACACAGAACGATTGGTTTTATGTGCATAATAAAATTGTTAGTTGGTTCAATAAGTTAAAATGTGAGTCTCAGCATCGTCATTGCATTGTCCTTCCTATTAATTTGAAGGAGTAAGCAGATGAGAGTGGAACCAAATCAAATGGAGCATTTGAAAATCTGCATCTTTTGCATCTTCTTTTCCATTTGAGTTCTTGCTCGAGCGTTTGTTGAGTAAACTAATTGGCGCCTTCTGCACTTGTGTGGATATAATTGATAATTTTGAATGGAAATGACCGTTTTATATTCAGCACCCTCCCTTAACTTTTCCTTGTCGGCTCTCTCTGTGTGTGTCTTTTCCTCGAAAATATCTATATATATATACTTATAGTGTGTTTGCCGTATGGAATTCATTAAGAATTTTCAGAATATCTTTGACTCTATAATGAAACTGTGTAAATGTTCTTTCCTGGGAGTGTGGAATAGACATTGTGGAGGATTTGGATTACAAATACAAGAGTCTATTTATTCCATTTCTTACAATTATTTAGTTGGCTGTGTGTGTGTGGAAGCGTGTGAGTTATTGATTTGAATTTGCAATTCACATTGTATAGTATAAAGGAGCATTCATAGATTGGATGAGTTTAGGATGGCAATTTTCCTCCTGCTACAATTAGTTGAACTGTATAAATAATGTGAACTGTGAAGTCAAGTAGTCAAGTGGAGGGGTACAGTATATATAGGTATATATAGTATTAATGGATGGAGATTACTTAAACAGTAGCCGATATTGCTAGTCTATAGATATATGCGGAGTACCTACCTTGTAGGTAGGGATAATTACGTTGTATGCAAAATGTAGAGATGTACCTTACGTATACCTCCTCTGAGTCTTTTTCTTGTGTTAATGTGGTCTGACTGTTATTCTATGCTCTACAGACTTCTACATCAGCTATAATACCGATACGGATACGCTCCTATATGTAATTATGTACAGATTTGATGCAGACTGCGTGTGTGTTTTTGCTTTTGCTATTGTTATTGTAATGCTGGATGAGGTTTGGGAGCTCAAGAGGATTTATCCGGTTTTATCCGTGTTAAAACTTGTTAATTAGGGGAGTTGAATTGGAATCTAGAAATCTACTACCTCTCTATGTGATTTGGATACTTCCTTCCATTATTCTCAACTGGACTGGACTGTGTACAGAATAGACAGCGAGAGAGATTTTTATTTTGTGGAGGATAGAAGAAGACATTCCAGTTTAGAAGACTTGTCCGTGTCCGTCTCCTTGTGTCCTGTCTATCATGGCATTACATAGCATGTCTCTCCCCAGGTTGACTGACTCGTTCTGTTTTTGTTTACAACCATCATCATCATCATCTGCTCTTAAAAATTTAATCCTTCCGCTAGTAGCAGTACTACTACTACCTTTCCTATTTTGACGTGGGTTTCTATTTAAGTAGTAACTGTGAAAACACATATAGTTTTCCTGGTTTCGTGTAAGTTAATTACTGCGGTTGGTTGTGATGTCAACTTGTGTACTACAAAGTTTTTTCGAGGTCGATGTCGATGTGTGCCAGTATTAGAAGATGATAATTGAAATGAAGCCTGTTATCCATTTTTTCCTACTATAAATTCCGGAGTCTATAAATATATATAGAATTTGTTGTGAGTTTTCTTGTAATAATAATAATAAAACAAAACAAAAATGCACTGTGTGGAAAATATGAGTGAGCGGAATTGTGGAGTGTCAGTGATGTCTTCATCCTCTGCTGATCCAGGCTATTATTTTGGCTCTCCCCCAATTGTTGAGACAAGTTGGCAGTATGCACATTGGACCCCGATTTTTATTCCGAATCATTTGAGCAGTTGTGATCAGAGGAGTAATTTCTACTTGAATGAGTCCAGTTTATATGAGAGGTATGAGGATGGGGGAGGGGGAGGAGGGGGTCAGAGTCAGCCTTTGAACAGACAGTTGTGTAGGAGAGCATCCACTCCGGCGGCGGGGGGTCAGAGTTCACATACTTTCTACTACCCAGAGTTTGTGAGTAATGGGAGTGGACATGGAAATATTGGACGAGCTAATGGAATTATTGAGTCTGATCGCATTATAGGAGCGACTCAAGGAAGACTTAACTGTATAAATAATAAATGGGTTGGTGATGATGGTGATAAAGATGGGATTTTCCAGGAGAGGAGACATGAAAATAATGAATATCCTCCAGTTCCAGTTCCAGCTCCAGCTCCTCCAAGTATGACTCTTAAGAAACTTCGGAGTAGTCTCCATCTCCCTGTGACGTTACTACAAGCTCACTACTGTAAATTTTAATATTAATATATATTGTAAACTATAAGTAAAAGTATAGGTTTGATTTTGAATGGTTCTAATTCGATTAGTGGCTCCGTCAATTGAGTTTTGGTTTGATAAATACGTATGTGGAAATTAAAATTTGGAATAATTGATCACATATAGAGGTGATCATAGATATGAATTACTATTACAATATCGTGGGGGAAAAAACTCATCCGTACCGTACGATTGATTAAGTTGAATAAATTAAGTAAATAGTTTTTTAAAAAAGTTAAAATTCATGTTTGTGAATTTTTTGTTATATTTCATAATTTTACCAAGCTCGTTATGAAAGGGATAAGGATTTTAAAATATTTATTTTTTTAATCATTTCTTTCAGATGCGCCGACGGCGGAAAGGGAAGAGCTTTTTGTGCAGAAGCTCCGACAATGTTGCGTCCTGTTCGACTTTGTGGCGGACCCGTTGTCCGACATTAAATACAAAGAGGTCAAGCGATGTGCTTTACACGAGATGGTCGAGTTCATCACGACCCAACGTGGTGTCCTCACGGAGCCCATTTATCCAGAAGCCGTTAACATGGTGAGGATATACATAAACCAAACCAAAAATATCCTACCTAATTATTTATTATATGAAGTCTACTGAATAACTGAAACATTCCACATTCCAGAATGTGTTCCTATTATATCTACTTCCAATTTGTCTGTTACATATGTATATATCACTATGTCTTGTAAATATCCGGGTACGTTCCCCACCAGTCATTCCCTACCTCGACACCATTTCTCTCAGTCTGTGTACCTATCCCATGCTATAAATTCTCCCCGAAATTGTCGAAGGGGATGAACGAAGGCAGGTTTGCACTCAAGAGTCACTAAATTCTGTCTGTCCACGTCGATTCGATCTAGGAGTTATATAGAACACGAAACTCTCCTATTCGGATATATTTGACTCAACTGATATGACCTTTTACGCTGGGGCTGGGAACTACTGAACTAATAGAAGTAATGGGTACCTTGGAAAAGCCTCTGCTTGTGTCTTAAATTATAGGAGACGGCTGATGGGAAGTGTGCGGTAGGAGGAGGAGGAGGAGATACAAGTGTTTTCTATGTATGAAATATGTTTCTCCTAGCATTCTAGATTTTAGGGCTCTACGGAAAAGATCTAGTCGTTTAGTTTATAGAGAAAACGCTGGGAGTATAATATTTGAGCTAATGTGGCTAAATGATAGTCTGGGTTGCAGTGGAGTAGCAATGTTTCTCATGATCAAGGTAAAATGTTGATAGGAGTAACAGGAATTGTTCTACGTCTGTGGATACAGAGAAAGGGAAAAAAAGATCGATTATGGTTTATCTAGAATTAGAAATAGAAAAAAGAACTTAGGTATACTTACTTTTTTTGTTTAATGCTCTCGCCAGATTGGACTTGAGAATGGTGAATTTTTTTGAAAGGAAGTTTCGCATGTTATGTCTTTGGAGAGATATGGGTATAGTATGACTGTGGAATTACAGTAGAAATGGAGAATGTATAATCGCGTACCTGTTACCTACATACATTGAAGGAAATATTTGATGTTTAATTTAAATAACATGGTCTTACAATAAAAATGAAATACTAATAAGCGTGTGATTTACTTCTCTTTTTTTTTGCTAGTTCGCCATCAATTTGTTTCGAACACTCCCACCCTCTTCCAATCCCAATGGGGCTGAATTTGACCCAGAAGAGGATGAACCAACACTAGAGGCGGCCTGGCCCCACTTACAATTAGTTTACGACTTCTTCCTTAGGTACACACATTACTTACCACCAATATGCACTTGAATGAGGTCCATGTCATTTGGTTCTTGAGCAAGTCCGTATGTGTCACTCATGTGTTATATTTCCAATATACCTACGTAGTATATTTTACCTTCCTTCCCCTTTAGTTTCTATTTGCCTAACTTAATATCCTTTGTTTACTTTAACTGACTATTGGATATTATGGAGTGGGCCGAGAGATGGTAATGGTTGGGAATGGTGTCTCGCTGACTGGGTGTGTGTGTCTGCTGAAGTTGTCTACTGCTAATCTAATAGTGAGTACACACTGGAGTTGAAGCCGATGTGCATGTGGACGTCAAGTATGAAATTTTGTAGGTTGGTATTCCCATTTATTTGGTAGTCCGGGTGTATGGAGCTTGTCTCTGATACCGAGAGCAAATGAAGAGAGACGGACTGCTAATTGGATCAGTGGAGCTCATTCTCCAGCAACTTCAGTTACTGCAACCTCTCGTCGACTCTTATTTTTATTGTACAACCTTGGTATATGTAGACACTGACTTCAACGGAACACCGAACCGTCAACCAAACACACGTTTTTAATGTATCCTGAATTCTCGTCTTACCATTTACCCGTTATTGCCCATTCCCATTCAACCCAACACAAGACACAAACATTATTAAATGTATTTTCTGAGTAAAAGCTTAATTTAATGGCGAAAAACTTCATTTTTATTTTTATTTCCTTTTAAGGTTTCTCGAGTCTCCTGATTTTCAACCCAGTATTGCCAAAAAATATATCGACCAAAAGTTTGTTCTTCAGGTATTTCCTATTCAATTACCTTCTTAAATACACAGTTCTTCTGTTTGCGCGTGTTAAACTTACAGTACAATGACTTCTATAATAAAGATTATACTTGGAGCTTAAGAATGTTTTGAATACGTAATGCACGTAATTACGTATATTGTCTAGTTATGCATATTAGGTTCCAGAATATAAGAAATCGATACACCTTGATATGCAGATGGTAGTAACTGTAATGCTACATATGTATTTGTATTATTATTATCATTTTGTTGACTATTTCTATTTCAGTTATTGGATTTATTCGACTCGGAAGACCCAAGAGAAAGAGATTTTCTCAAAACAACTCTCCATCGTATTTACGGGAAATTCCTTAATCTTCGGGCCTACATTAGGAAACAGATCAATAACATCTTTTACCGCTTCATATATGAAACAGAACATCACAACGGCATCGCGGAGTTACTAGAAATTTTAGGAAGGTATGTACACACAGATATCGTGTAGAGAAGGCATGGTAGTCATGTTGAATTGATTGGCTGCCTTATCCTTTGTATCATACTCACTAGTCACTAATACATGTCATATACTGCTGCAGTGTGGAAATTTCTTGCCATTTTTAGTTAGTTTAACTAATGTTGTTCTAGACGGATATATTTTGGATGAGTTTTTGAAGCTGTATGGTCTTCAATTTGTCTAGCTTTAGTGACTCCGTCCAGATTTTAAAGTTATAATTTGCTGTGTGTCTATTATGTATTTTTTGTTGTTGTTTACAGCATAATAAATGGCTTCGCTTTGCCACTGAAAGAAGAACATAAATCATTTTTGCTGAAAGTGCTACTTCCCCTACACAAAGTAAAGAGTCTCTCCGTCTACCATCCACAATTGGCTTACTGTGTCGTGCAATTCCTGGAGAAAGATCCTTCTCTCACTGAACCTGTCATTTTGGCCCTACTGAAGTTTTGGCCCAAAACCCATTCACCCAAAGAGGTAGCGTATATAGCTTTATCTGGATAACGTTTTCCTGTAGCACTCGTAAGAGTCAATTTGGTTTTCATGTCGTAAGTATTTTATTATTGTGTTGAAGGTAATGTTCCTGAATGAGCTAGAGGAAATTTTAGATGTGATTGAGCCAGCGGAATTTCGGAAAGTAATGAAGCCCTTGTTTAAACAACTTGCCAGATGTGTTTCCTCACCACATTTTCAAGTGAGTTTCAAGATTTTGTCAATCTTTTTTATCCCATAGATTGTATTATGTACTACTTTGTGATAGTATATTACGCTTTATTGCTATTGGGATTAGCCTGGGCCACAATTACACAAGAGTGTCTCCATAACATAATAGTCGTTTGTTATGTCTTTTCCTGAAAACAATAAATCCATTTTAAGTTAAATTTAAAAATACTATTTGCATTGTTTTTGAATGGTAATCCTTCACAAGTAGTCTGTCGATATTTCTTGCCAACCGACACTTTCGCAACATGACACCAATCACTAGTCACTGGCGCGTACATAGTACATCGCAGTACACTCAATATGTTCAAAAAGTAGAATTCCCATCCAGGATGTAATTCGCAGAGTCGTAAATTGTTAACAATTCTAACTAAGCAAAGCTAATGAAAAGATGTAATTAAATTTTAATTATTTTTCAGGTGGCTGAACGAGCTCTGTACTATTGGAATAATGAGTATATCATGTCTTTGATCAGTGATAATTGCGCCGATATCCTTCCTATTATGTTTCCCTCTTTGTACCGCAATTCTAAAACCCACTGGAATAAGTAAGTAATAAATTAACTTGCACTTCATCATTGAGTTTGGTAATTACGCATAATATAGGCATTTACATACTGTAATGTTTCTGACGTTCATCCTTAAAATGAAGTGAGCTCATTGATTCGCGAAATCGTATTTTGGAAGCGATTTAACAACACTTTTAATGAATGTGATGTTAACTCAAAGCTTTGAAACTCATTAATCCATTGAGTACCTTATTTGCCCTTTTACAGAACAATACATGGATTGATCTACAATGCCTTGAAATTATTTATGGAGATCAATCAAAAGCTATTTGATGAGTGTACCCAAAACTACAAGCTGCAGAGGCAAAAGGAGAAAGAATTGTTTTCAAAGCGGGAAGGTATTTGGTCCAGGATCGAAGAGATCGCGTCCATAAATCCTAACTATTCCCGTGTACCACAATTATCCGATGAGCATTGTCTAACGCCTCCTGGGAACGAGGAGGGTGCAGATATTAATGACATAATTGCCTATGAAAAAGTTGAAGTTTCAGAAAAAGAGGTATGTTTAATTGTAATATATTTTTGTGATTTTGTTTTCATTAGTGGCACGATTATGAAATGGTAGTTTGCTCAAATAAGTTGATACAGAACTCATTCAATCTTGTGTGTGATTACGTAGGGCAACAAGGCCAAGAATAAGGACAAGCCTTTACTTCGCCGCAAGTCGGAACTACCTCATGATACGTACACATTAAAAGCTTTGAATGATCATAAGAGAGCCGATGAATTCTTGCCCACACCACCTGACGTGAACAAGTGCTAATTGTGAATACTCTCAAGTAATCCGTCGTCAAAAGTGTGAAAGAGAAGCTGGAGCGGTTTTTAGTACACGAGCAAATTACGTCTTCATGTTGAAAATTTATAATAACTGCAACTCGCAAGGCGGTAGATAATTTTGACCACTGCTGTGTCGTTACTCATCGTCAAGTAATTTGCAGGCTCCCAACATCCACTAATAGCTGAGTTTAGAACAAAAAAAACACCAAAACAGTCCCCCCCCCCTATTTTGATTTTATTCTACTACTCTGTTCTGTTCTATTCTTGTTCTGCATGCGTTTACTATCTTAACATAATATAAACTGAGTATGTAATTAAATAGTTTAAAAAAAAAGTTAAAATATTGTTGGACGTACTTGGAGCAATGTGAGTTGCATAATTTAGAGCCACATATTATATCTAATACTACGAGATATATATATATATATATAATTATATACATAATTATATTACGTACAGTGTTCTTTTTTTTTGTAAGAGTAAACATTTAGTAAGTTAGTCTTAATTTTTGTCTTTTGTTCTTCTGTTTCACATTAAGTTAACAATTATTCATACATTGTCCTATTTACGACTGCAAATTTGAAAGAAAGAAAAATCACACAATGGAGTTAGTACATACATTACATGCTAAACTGATAAAGTCTGCTGGGCCAGAGAATTACTTTCTCAATAATATTTTAACAACTCGCTATCGCTATTTTAATATACTTATATTCCCATTTTAAATATTTTCATTTACATTTCTTATTACTAGCAAAGGAAGAAGTTGTTGTTATAAATATTTCCAAGAAAACATTATAATATATGTATGTCAGCGTTGGTCACACTGCTTTATGATATAACTATGTAATTAGTGGTGCAGTTGGAGATAACAAGTTACAAAATATAATTATATAGCTTTTGGCTTCGTGCATGTTCTTGCAAAAAAAAGAAAGATCTAGCTCTGTTCTCAGCATTGTAATCATAGTCGAAGCTTAGAACATTTAGGTAAAGAAAGAGGACGATAAGATTTAAGAATCAATCATGGAAAAAACAATCGGATTTTGAATTAGTATCTTCAACCTTTGAAAAGGTCTTAAAAAAATGTTTTCTCAAATGTCACTATATATGTTTCATAATGTATTCCAAATCCAATCCATAGCGTGCTACCGTATTTACTGTTACAAAAAAACCTTGTTGAATTGAAAGAATAATTTTCAAAAAAAAAATAACTGATAAAACTACGTTAACGTTACCTCTAAATTATGAAACCTAGATGGACACAAAATTTTCATTAATATCTGTGTAGACTCACATTCGAAGAAAAAGTTTATTAGCGAATATTAGCGATGAATGTAGGTTATAAATTTCGTTGTGTTTTAGTCTCTTCGTGTATTGTCATATTATAATGTCAATGTACTTTAAGTTTATATTAAGGATGCTTAAAGACAAAAACGTCATTCATTTTTTTTGTTCCTTAGCGTTATGTTATACGGATACCTAAAATACATAAAAATAATAATTTTACTTCAGTTTCTTAAAATTTAAATAAAACTATGAGCTACTTTTTGAGCTATTTGTTCAAAATAAAAATCATTATTGTTTTCTCTTCTTTTGTTTTCTTTTTGTCTGTTGTAGAATCGATGATTCATTAATCAAGATTTATGACAATCATCATAAATAGGTAAAAACAAAATAAAACTCTAAACTCTTTTCCAGGGAAAATAACCGTCAGCTAAATCTAAATTCCAGAATGTTATTCTATTCTTAAAACAAAAACTGTACAGGCAAATTTTGATGTGAGAGAGAGTACAATAATTTAAGTGCTGTTACTCAAGTGTAGTTGTATATCTTTTACTATTTTTGGCTGTTTCGGCTGATCATTTTCCATCTAATTACCTACTCACTGTGTGTTGTGTTATATTATATTATTATAGGCTGTTTGGAACTGGTACTGATTATTTACTAATATTTATGATGGCTTGTGTCAGTCGAGAATACTAGACAGATTAAAAGACGTCACAATCTTCTGGAAGTCATATATTTGCTTAATTATGTCGATATTGATATCGGTTGAGTTTTTAATCACATTCCAAAAATATGTTGTTGTAAGTCTTTAGAAAATGCAACTATCCTATAGTAATGGCCAGTATAGCACATGCTTATAATAGTTTCCACTTTGCAGTATACTCACATACCTAAGTATACAATATAGATCCAATTAAATGTTCATTTTTTGAACTTAAAAACACGCATGTTGCGCTGCATAAAATACTTGTTTTTAATTTAAGTATATAAACCTTAATTTATTTCAAAATTTGCAGATTATTTTCTTAACTAGATTTAAAAATGTACACTATACAGATGATTATATAGAAATTAGTTTTATTTTAAATCAGTGAGATGGAACAATAACAGCTGTCTGTGTTGAATTCATAACCTTTGCATCACATTTACACTTGCAATCAGAAAAAGCAAAGCCACCACATCATTTTTTAGTCTGGATATTTGAATTTGTTTTGAGTTAACTGAAACTACAATGTAATAGTATGTAATAATTTAGTATGTTGCACTGGAACGTAGGCTTCCTCTATATATATTCTATAATATGTACTGTCATCACGTAGTTAATTAACTAGTTACCATGCTTTTGAGTTTGTAGTGTCGATTGCCAAAATAACGTATGGATTTCTGTGGAGTGAGAATAACTATATATTATAACTAAAAATAAGTATACAATCCAGAAAGAAACAGGAAATTTATAGGATTCTATATCCTATAATATATGTCTGTAATACATTACTATATTATGTAGGAAATAAAATAGAAAGTCCGATCATCTTATTACGTCGTCATTTAAGGCTGTGAACTATCATCAAATTAAATGTACATGTAGCTTACTAACTATATTGAATGGAGGATATTATGTGTAATATATTAATGAAAGTAAAATTTTAGAAACATAAAGCTAATATAACATTTTAACAAAATTAGTACGTGAAAGAATTAGAGGAATAAGCGTTGAAAGTTAAAATAATTATTAATACTATACTCATTTGTGTACGTGACTTTATTAAAACGTAAAATTAAAAATAAAACGATAACGATCTACTTATTTAAAAATTTGTAATATTTACAATTTACATCAGACTGACTGATATATTTTTGGCAAGACCAGAAATTTATCAAATCAGAAGCTCGTCGAACGCGGAACATCGGAATCGGAATTATTATTAGTATATAATTTAAATTCGAAGAAAAATAAATTAAAACGGGATAATAATAATTGTATTTGCACAACAGAAAAAAAACTAATAATGTTATAAATAATTGATTACAACAAAATAGAAATACCACGTATTTAAAAATGTATTCCTAATTAATATTATTATATTTTTATTTATATCATTAACTAACACTAATTAGTTTACTACACTTCCCATTTCAATTTCAACTTTTCGGAAATCTGTAAATTACTTAGTTCAAGAATTAAAGTGTAAGTAGCTCCACACGTTTTCACAGAGTACATTATTATAATGACGGACAGACACAAAAACGCAATGATAATGATTAATGATAACAGGTAATTGAATCGTTCAAATTTTTGCAGCTAAACAATGTGAAGCATATAATAAACTGCCCCAAACTCTCGAATTAAATATCGATATTCCACATTTTAAATATATGTATGTAATTACATTAGTAATATTATATGATAAATACAATATTCTAAAAGTAAAAATTTGTAATCTAGCATACCCATTTTTATTACTTACTTATATATATAAATCCGCTGTATAATTATTATTGAACCATGTACCATATTGTTACACTTTTAATTGACTTGCTATCACAATAATAATTATAATTATTACACTATACTTACCTATACTTATATAATAATATATACAAGATGTTGATGTTACTTGTTCTCGTTGACAGGTTTGTTCTTGTTTTGGAAATCACGAATCATGTAGAAATTTAGATTGTAGCACAAAAGATTAAAATAAATTATTGACTAATTGATTATACCAAATTTTTTGTCTATGTTTCGAGAGAGCGAGAGAGAGGGACATCGATGCAAGGCATTCGTTGTTAGTTGTCAGTTTGTAAGACGCTAGTTTAATTAGTATAGACTATATAGATGTTATGTAAAAGAAGATGTTCGTTACTACTCAAATCACAATTTGTTAACTATGCTTATACTATACAGATATTACATTTTTTCATTTTCGATTTCCATTTGGCACAGTCAAAGTACATATGTACAGTGAGAGCATTAATTCAAAATATGAACGTAAGTAAATTACTGTTAATACATATAGTGAATTGGTACCGCCGCCGGATAAAATACTGTTTGTTTGTAGACATTGAAGGATCTATACTGCCTGTAGAGCAGCGGGTGCATTGTATAAATTACAGATACTATATAAAACATAAAATTCCGTGTAATACCATATAAATTGTGATTAAGTTAACGGAGTTTATGATTTATAAGGTATAGTATACTCAAATTAGGTGATTACTGTTAGATATTAACTATGTTTTTGCATTCAAACCAAGATCAGACTCAGAGACACAACAAATCAATATCAATTGAATGGGTGTTCAAAATGTAAATTTTGTATTTCTTGAAAATTAATCATGAACAATAATAATTATTATTATTATAGTATTATATTGGCCTTCAAATACATCAGTTGAGTTCATGCATTCAAAAACTTACAATAATTATTACCCTATTATTAAAACTTACCTCACACAATAAGCTCAACAAAACGTGCTTAGAATAGAATCATTTCTAATAATGATAATTATTAAATTTTTTGTGTATATGAGTATATGTCAAGAAACTTGGATAGGTGATAATATAGGGAATTATAGAAATCATATAGGATGTGATCAGATCATATAAATTTACTATATAAATGTAGATAATTAATTATGATATAGTGGGCTGATTTCTATTACATTATACAGAAAATGGAAATTTGAAAGAATGTTGAGTGTAATGTAATGTACATAGTACAGACATAGATAGACGGATTATGGATATGTGAAAAGTGCTATATAAATGTAAAATGAATTAAATTATTACTGTATGCTCTGGTGTCCAATTTAACTGTTTACTATATGTAGTAATTTTAGTAATAATTAATTATACACAGAAGTTACTTTTGTTTTTATCCCTCATTTTCTCTCAACTTATAATTGTTATATATGCTAGGTGGTCGTGTGTGTTTTTCTGTCACATTTTATTGGGAGGAATTTATTATTACGTAAATACTTTAAAATATACATTATAATATTATAGAGGATATTAAATACTATGTAATTGATATGATATCTAAAAACACATATTATAAGTAATTATTATATATATATATTATGAAATATAAAAATGAAAAAAATGTATAACTATACATACATAAACCTACCATATAAAAACTATCCCACAAACAATATTGATGTTCGATTGTGTACATAAGTGATACAGACTGAAAAAAAAAGCAAGATTGATTATGAGATCAATAAAAATTGACTCAAACTTCCAAGCTCTATCTCATCACTTTCTTATTCACATTAATATATGTTATTTAAATACGTAAGGGATTCCATGCCAAAAATTTAGTCGTATTATAGGAAAGAATGAAAGGACGAACGCGGTTGCTTGATTTCCAATTCGTTGTTTCGTTTAAGTCACTGCATCTTGTACTGACTAACCAGAGGTGATTTGGGTTGAGTTTGTAGGCATCAATCATGCCAACTTATTTCATAAAACTGTCAAAATGTTCTGGAAGAGTAATGAAATTAAAAAGCATACCTGGAATAACATTTATTTCTCGTGAAATAGTGCCTCATTTAAGCAGGCATTAGTTGTATGTAGTTGCCAATCAAATTTGGAAAGTAATACAAGCACACAAATAAAATCCAAATAAACTTGCATGGAGAGAGTTTGGATTTGGAACATATCATTAATATGTGCATATATAAGTACCTACGTAGGCAGCGCAGTTAGAATTTAATATGGAAAATAAGGACTGAAATTAGATTATGGTGATTAGATGGGATGATGGGAAAAGTATCGTAGTAACAGTTTATAGGAAGGTAACAGTTTTTGATTAGTTATGCATCAGTGTCACTTCCCCACATGTCAGGCAACCAATCAGAAATCTGAAGTTTCTAATAATAGAGAACAAAGGGAAACTAATTTGTAGTTTTGCACATTGCTATTTTTGCTTCGTTACGGATGTGATGAAATCTCTCTGGATTAGGTTTGTCCATTGTCGCTATGTATTCGTCTCATACAGCTGTTTCTAATTTTGTAGGACTACATTCACATTAATCCATCTAAAAACAAGACAGTTGCACTTCTGGACTCTGGGCTATCGCCGAAGGTTGGTGAAATTACCGTTAAGTATTGAATTCCACATTTTCCATTCTTTTTTTTTGGCGAATTAAAAAACAATCCGCTTGCAACTTTAATCACTGCGCTGCGTAGGCAACATAAGCTGAAGGATTTCTATTTAGTCAATAACGTATGAATCAAATACGATTTACTCAAGCGCAAGGCAATAGCATTTTTCTGTTCTTTATTTACTTTTTTTCACTACCGACGTTTTTAATAAATAAGTTAGGTACTTCACAACCGCTTTCGAAATTGAAATTAATAATGGCATCTCGTCGGTGAAGGATTAAATCCGTATACTTCTATGCTTTGCTAGAAGCAAATCAGTATCCTTCCAATTTTCTCTAAAAGCAAAACAGTTTTCTTCCTTAGCAACACTGATGGAAGAACAAGTATTTGCTTTTGAGGAAAATTGGAAGGAAACGGATTTGCTTCTAGCGAAGCGTGGAAGGAAACGGATTTGATCCTTTACCGACGATATTATAAATCTTATCAATTCATTTTATAAAACATAACAAAAAATCATAACGATATTATATTATACTGTAGCAACTGTATTATAATTTCACAAAGCGAAAATTTCAATTAATATGGAAAATAATACATGGTAAAGTACAAACTCCGCTTTTCAGAAGATCGACAGACTGAATCGTACAAGAAATAATTAAATCGAGACTAAATATTGCATAAAATCTTGTCCAGTATACTTTAAGGGCTTGAGATCAAATTCATTAGAAAATACTTCTATATAACAATATATTTCGTTCCCAGCATCATCATCAGCATGCACATTAATGCTTAAAACAAAACTTCTCAGAAACCCATGTGCCTATTACACGATCATTGTAAATTGTTTGCATAATCGAATTTTTATTTGATTTTCATTCCCTTGGCTGGACTTTTAAAGGATCTGGAAGTGGAATCTGCTGACTTTTTTCCAAGTATGATTTTGTAGGCAAAGTAAAGGCATAGAAAAAAGTTGACTAGAGAATTGAACAGGAATGATGAAATGAGGGATGGAATCGGCCATTTTTGCCATGGACGGTCCCAATCCAATGGAACAACGATGGCTCCAATCCAGGCTCCAAATATTACCAGAAGAAATCTCCATTTAGCAAAGTATAGCGAGGAGTTCTCATGTTTCCACGAACTGGAATTGTACAATAGGATCTTTCTAATTAATTATTCAAATTTTGTTTGTACACATAATAATAGAACATAATACATGAGTAATAAATAAAAGTAGCAGCAATTACGACCAGGAAACTTTTTCCACGAATGTTACCCAACTAATGCCTACATATATGTATAGCTAAACACTGTACGATTCGTACGATGTGCAATTTTAAATTGTTGACGTTCTCACCATGTATTGCCCAACATGAATCATTTAAATATTACTATTCTGTCCTAATGAGGATGACGAGTCAAACTACGAATTACCCTACATATGAATTAGAGCACATTTGGCGTTTCGAATACATGGACTAATATGAAGAAATTTTCGGTATCTACTTACCTATTTATTGAAGTTAAATGCTAAATATATTAAACACTTGCACTTAATTTTCGCTACGAATAAACTATCTTATACTGTGCCAGTACCACTGTATGAATAACCTTAGAGATGCTGGGACAGAGGGCATCGAAATTGAGCAATTGCTCATATTATTTTCCCTTTTCATTGTATTCGTATTGTGAGTTTGTGAGCAGAGCTCAGAAACATGGTGCTTATGTATATTACTTACAAAAAGTATTAAATGTATCCTTTTTATGCATCGTTTCTGCACTACTGCTGTATTAACTTTTTGGTATTATTTTACACACTGACACCAAACTAAAAAAAAAGTGTAAGCATAATTTTTTCGCCAATTACGTAAAGTATGTATATGATAATTATCAAAGGTGCTTGCATTTTACATTTATACCATTCTTTTATTTCTAAAAATAATTTACAGAAATGAATAATAATTGCATTTGAAAAAGTATAAACGAAGAGCCGTATATTGCATAGATCGACCGACCGAAGAACTTTCGCTTATGCAGTTTTGTAAAGCAGGTAATAATGTTTTTTTCTGCTAAAACCATAAAAAATTAGGGAACGTCCAAGTCTGGGTTTTACTACACTTAAAGTTCATAACCTCAATAATAAGACAATTTTAAGACGAAAGAAAAGTGAACTTGAAATCAGTTGCATTTTCAAGTTGCTTAATTTTATGTACGTCAATAATCCGCAAAAAAAGGTACGAATCATTAAAACGTGAATACTATCATCACAAGCATGTTACTCAATATTATTACCAATATCCACCAAATAATATTTTTTTACTGAATTAAGCGATACCAAAATCTAGTTCTTGAAGACGAGCAACTGTTTTGCATGCAAATCCTTAGTGCGTACATTAATTCAGTACCTAATTAATTACTAAACGAAGTAAAAGAAACATATCAGTCTCCAGTGTTTGTAGCTTGCTGCAGTGCGCATTGGAATTCTCTATAGAAGTTTACGCAATGACATCCATAAAAAAAACACGTGCACCAAATCGAAATAGGATGAAAAACGTTCCTGTTTTGCATACTTTTTTTCCTCTGACCAGTGCAGCGCTAAGTTATATTGTATAGAAACGTATTATATTTATATGAGATTTAAATTTTAGCCTTTGGTTACTAGGTGCACTTATAGTACATGACTCATCAAGGTTAAGGACTTTATCTACGATTACGTGAGAATCTACGTACAATTTTACATGTTTTCGACTTGGAGCCAAATTGTTTACACAGAAAATAATTATATCTGTTGTTTCTAAGCAATAAAGTCTTCATATGTCTTAGGATGTTTTTATTTGGATCAAATTTGAACGGTTGACGGTATACACTAATTCGTGCGTCACAAGCACAAGCACACCTCTAATTAAGAGGTGTGTCTTGCCTCTATATTTAATTAGTTGATTAACCATGGGAAAATGAACGGTGATATTTTAAAACTAAATATCTTTAGTATAAAATGTAAAGAAAAAGCGTTACCTAATGTATAGTAGCTCTGGCAAAATTGATGACGGCTGGATTACAAACGTCAACGGAAAATATAGCCAGCTAACAAGGGCAAAACTGAATTGCAAAGTTACAGTCCATTGTCTAAAAAATAAATCATTACATACCATTATGTGATGCTCAATTTCCAAGTTTTTTTCCCATCATTTTATATTACCACAGTTCTCCCCCCCCCCCT
>JAQFZE010000193.1:0-34671 GCA_034695245.1 Dicyrtomina saundersi
AATGTTCTATTTGCATGTTTTTGAAAAGTGTAAAATGTTCTATTTGCATGTTTTTGAAAAGTGTAAAATGTTCCATTTGCATATTTTTGAAAAGTGCAAAATGGTCTATTTAAATGCTTGCAATATATGTTTCAATATTTTTGTAAATAGTGGATATTGCTTTTAGCTACAAATGGGTCATTTTGGTTCTTCACAGGCGATATGTATAATTTCAGCGTAAAGTTATTTTGAATATTTTACCAGTCACTATTTTACCTTCTACAGGGTTTTAAATATAGCAAAGTCACTAATAATAATAAATAACTAAAGCTACTCAAATATTTGACTTTTGCAGGACGAGAATTGTGGACAGTAGTGATTTCGGATAATCCGTATGAAAGAACGCTGCTGAAGCCTGCAGTAAAATTTGTTGGGAACATTAATGGCTACTCCGGCTCGTCTTGTGTAGTTCTAATTAAGTTAATTAAGGTATTTGTGGTGGCTATTTTAATTTACTTAAACAATTAACATAGGCAGTTATATACAAAAATGCAATGCTAGCTAATTTTTGATAATGTTTATAGAACTAATTTTGAATGCACTTCCTACTGTTTTTGAAATTGCAGTTTTTGCTAGAACATTACTACAAGGATGACGAGCTTAGGAGACTTGTGAACGGTACCGAGATTCATATTTTACCGAACATGAATCCGGACGGCTATGCAAACTCTGTGCCTGGGGAGTGCGTTTCAAATCAAGGAAGGTATTGTTTACCTATAAAAATTAATCCTTATGTCTTATAGGTTTTTCGACACAAATATAAAGCAATAAGAAATACCTACACTTGCTTATTTTGCCGAAAACAAAATTATGCAAAATTAAATACATTAAAAAATGGCAGTTTCTTTGAAGATTACCTATTTTGCTTCTTAAGCGCAGTGATATGTAAGTTCAGATAATATTTCATTAATTTAAAACTCTTATTATTGTAGGTTAAACGCAAAGGGCGCTGATTTAAATCGGAATTTCTATGCGAGCGGAGAAGGCCCGGTTCAAGAGAAAGAAACAGTGGCAATTGTAAACTGGATGAAGGAGAATAGTTTCATTGTATCCGCATCCTTCATCAGTGGAGCTAAAGTTATAAGCTATCCATTTGATTCAACCCCAGCTTTTTGTAAGCATAAATTTCCGTCTTTCCTATATTACACTACATACTTTATTTGCGAAGTTATCTTATAACTATATGAGCTCAAATATATTTTTAAATAGGTTAACTCTCGCGCATATTACATTAAGACGTTAAAATGAGGTAAATTTCTCCTATTTTAGATCCCACTGACCTCGCACATGAGACACTCGGACCGGACGATAAGACTTTTCAGTTTTTGGCATCAAAATATGTGAACTTTGTCAATCAGGAAAGTCAAAACCCCTTCAACTGGTACTGTCCATCCTTGAATAAAATTTTCCCCGAAGGGTTCATTAACGGTGCTGAGTGGCAGAGTATCTCGGGTACGCAAAAGGCTTTCTTACCTACTTGAATAAAATTACTGTCAACTTTTAAGATTAAATGAAGGGCTGAATTTAAACGTTTCATTGTATTTTTGATTAATATAATCATAGGAACAATGATGGACTACAATTACGTCCAGGGAACTTTTGAGATCTTGATTGCCCTTGACTGCTGTAAAAACGAAAATAATACTCACAACTTGGGTCAGATATGGCAAAATAACAAATATGTAAGTCCTTTCAATCAAATATCCGTCTGCTTTCTATTTACTGATACGACTATACGCTACAAGCTAATTCTAGAATTCTATTAGATAGTATAAAACTGGGAATAATCAACTTCTTTTATGTATATTAATTTCATGCATTTTGATTCAATTGTGTGAAATAGGCGATGCTGAGTATGATCGAAGAAGCAGAGTTCAGCTTCCGGGGTCAAGTGATAGATGCTGTAACGGGTCTTCCGCTGAACAAAGTTCAAATCATGACGCTCTTATCTGATGACCACCCTTTGTCGGACCACTCTGGCATCCGAATGCCATTCTTCACGAACAAGCGCGGTGAATTTTGGCGTGTTTTAGTCCCAGGGAAATATGTCATTCTTGTAAGTTGATAAAATATATTATTTTCTATACATTCATATAGATATTTTAAGTATTTTATTTTAACTCCTTCAATTCTGCTGTATATATAGGTAACTCTCAACGGCTACGAAACTCAAATAGTTCCCGTAGAAATCAACGAAACTCGACCTCCGGAATTATTGGTTAAAATGAAGACAAAATACGTACGACGGAGAGGGACGCAACATAAACATAATTTAAATCATAACAAAATTTTCCAGGACAAACATTCAACGGAAACGACTCGAAGTCAACCCACCACCGAAGAAATAGCTGAAATGTCACGAGATCAACAACAATATGATATGATCCTACCAGAAAATAAGTTGGGTCAAGAACATGAAAATCATCAAATATTCTCAAAGTCGAAAGAACTTCATAATTACAATGTCCACAATCAAGGCGTTACAAACTTCTCCACTGTTCAAGACACTGCTGCCTTCCACGAACTAGAACCCCCCCATCCAAAAGCTTTGATAGAAACTCTGACTGGGAAATCCTGTACTCAGTCTGAAGCCTCCATTTTCCTTACATGTCTCCTTGCATTCTCAATTCTGCTTCGATAGTTATCATATAAGTAGTACAATTGTGTTACAATTACAAGTATTTACATATCGATAAGAATGTGCAACAGTTTGCACGTGTGTTTTTAAATGTTTTTTTTACATCTTAACTATACTGATATGTCTGATTTAAAATTTATACAAAAAATTAAACACAAAAAGAAAAACAAGATTTTGTATTTCAAATAAATACTTTCGAGCATAGTATTGTATGAACACAGGTTGAATTTTTTATTAATCGTATAGAAAATAGAAGATAAAACGGCATTAATTTTTGAGGACTTTATGTATTGATGAATAAATTCCTGACTGATTGTCAATAATATTGTGAATGTCTGATTGTTACCAATTAAAGGGCGCTTGTCTCATAATTTTGAAAAAACTTCAAGCCGGATTTGAGTTGGCTAAATTTTTGGGCTCTGTGTCCGAGTCTGAGTCATCCGAGCCGTCATAGTGACCAATATAAATATTTTCTCGCTTGGGGCCAGGAACGTGGACTGGGGGCTTGAGCGGGGCTTTCATAACTTTCGGCTTCGCCACGGCAATGATTGGAGGAGGGGGAGGAGCAGGGTTTGTGGGTTGAAAGAGAGTCGCCTTATTCGGCGCCCCACTCCCGACGAATCTCTGACCCGCAGTGTATCCAGAGGCGGAGCCAGAGCCCGGGACAGAACCCGTGAAAGCGTATTTGTCCCTGAAAGCGTCATTCCGAGGAACTACACTGGACTCGGCGTAGCCATTGATGATGTGATTCATGAGACGAGCTTGCTCTAGTCTCTTGGATGGAGGGGCAGGGATCGGATTTGTCTGGATAATATTGTTCCATCGGCTCCCGCTATTCGGAGGCTTACTACTCCCTCCCACCACCTGCTGCCCAACTACGGGTCCTCCGGGTCCTCCCACGGTTGGCAGTGGAAGTGGGAGTGGGAGTGGAAATGCTGATGTTGGATTTTGAGCTCCTGTAGTCGTCCCAGTGACGGTGGTTAAGGACTTTCTGGGAGTGAGAGCTGCGGAGGGAGAGCTGTACGGGGCGGAGCTTTTTTTCACCCGGGAACTTGTCACTATGTGAGACGGAGAGTTCTTCACGTTGACTGGGGGGTAGTCTCGCTGAGGGCGAAAGCTCATGGCCAAGCCCGTGACGGATCTTTCCCTCCCCACCCCATGCCTCATCGCTCTCAGTTTGCCACTCCCGGATACGGCCAATGCTGCTGGGGCATTGTGAAAATTGGACAGCTTCCTATGAGACCAGTTCTGAGACTGGGAGTAGAGACTCATTGACGAATTAGTGCTCACATAATCCCTTTTCCCGGGTTCATTCCTGTGCAGTTTGATGACAACTGTTTTGGCTGTTTGACGGGATGCGGATTTTGTGGGTGTCTTGGGTGGATCTGGTGACATCTATACAGTGGGATCAAAAATTATAACTGCCCTAAATTAAATCAGCATAAAAATTAGGATTACCATAATATTTGTTAAATTTAGAGAATACGATCAAATAGGCGCCGGGGTAGGGGTCGGACGGTAAAATTTATAATTTTTTAATAAGTATAGCGTATAGCCGGCGTATATTATAAATTACGGAAATCAGCTGAATAACAGTTGACGAAGTAGGGACATATTTAGTCAAAATCTCATCTCTCGTTTCAAAAATAAAAAAGTAAAAAGTGATTTCTAGCATTTTGTATAGGCATACGAATTCTAAATTTTTGTCGCCGTCGTCTTCTCAACTTAACAAAATTTAAATAAACCCCACCCCGTGCTGCCAGTTCCCAAAGTTTATAATCAGAGCCCCTGCGCTTACTAGTAGTCAAAGTCGAACAAATTATGCTGTAGCAGGGTTCGCCCTAGTAGTGATCGAGTTTATGTTTTCAAAACTTCAAGAACCAGTATTTTTTTACACAGTCGACGTAATGTGAAGGATATTGTTTCATTATACTTGTCTGTTAATCCTTTGTGTACATAAAAATGTTCAATGCATAAAATTAAATTTTTTCAAAAGATACAGGCCGTTGTATAAAAAACGTCCGAAACCCCTCACAGTGCCCCAACTGCCCTTGAGGTGACCAATTAGCAATTGGTAAAAGTTGTGTTATAATGGTGATATATTTGAAAAGTGCTGAAAACTTTTATGATGTTAGAAATAATAAGAGTTTTTAAAGAACGGAGTTGAAAGTACAGGTGCGCCTCAGTCTATAAGCTATATCACTATGGGTCACGGATTTTTAAAGGCGGTAGCTTTTGAACGGCGGTTATACTGATCACCATTAGGGTCTGATCACCATTTGGACGGACCCTACTATAGATTAAGAAATTTAGATGATCCATAAGCTAACCATTTTAAAGTTATTGTAGGTTTGTCTCCTCCGCTCAGCTGGCGTTTGGAAGGTGCTAATTTCTCTCCAAGGTGCTACTGGAGGATGGGGATGGGTCGGATTCGTCTTCACTTTTTTCTCCACCTTCACTTTCCTATCTTCTTCTGCAGAGAAGTCCTTATTATTAGACGGGTTAGAGGGCCTCTTGTTGGAGCCACTGCCACCACTAACACCGCCCCCACCCCCACCACCAGCAGAAGGGGAGTTGATCGGTGTGTCGCTTTTGAGTATTTTGGAATTCAGCTCTTCCTCGCTCAGCCCTGTCACAGCCACGCTCATTCTATCAAAGGATGTATTACTGCTACTTGTTTGTTTCCTCTGGGTCACGTTCGTGACGACGGGGAGAGTGACGATGCCTGGATTTTTAGCTTTGTTCCCCACGATATGAAGTCCTCTCGGGAAGCCATTTGGGTAGCCCACGACGACGACCGGAGTCTTGGGTCGACTGTCCGGGGGCGAGGTCTGTGGGAGCTTCCTCGCGTGCATACTCTGGGAACTACTCAGATTGAGTGCGCTGGCGGGCGTGACGCTCATGCTTTGGGCCAGCCCCTTCAGAACTGAGTCCTGGAAGCGTCTCCCCGCGATCATGTACGCCATTTTGGATGGAATCGTGGCGCTGTAGGCAGAGTCCTTGAGCGGCGAGGCTGCCCTCAACTTAGCCTTCATTTTGGACGACTTCACCCCTCCCCGACGCATTTTGCATGTATGTCACTTACTGACGGATGACTGGTGACTTTCCATACGAATTTTAAATACCATTAATTAATGTAATGGTCGATCGTATGTGGTACTATTACAAATGGGTAGCGGACTGTGACTGACCCTTTTCGAAGGACCGTCATAATGTAATACAAACATAATACGTGCTTTGTGATGTACGCCGTTCGTAATAAGTACTTTATTTCCTGTAATAGTAGACGAGCCTGTAATTGTAGACGGGTCTAGCAGGTCGGAATCTGAATAGTACACGAGGTATCCTATTACAGGAAATACAGTAAATAATGTCACCCTGGTTTAAAGTTTAAGTAGGACCAGTCACAGTTAAGCAATGCTTTCCTATATTACATAATTTCCTCAATTACCTGTTAGCGACTGCTGTTAGAATAGAAATGTTCCTGACAGTAACAAACACTCATTACGTGCCCATGCAATGTACACTATTATTAGTCCTTTAATATTTCAATATATTTCCTCCAAATGTCACGAGACGAGGCTGAATGAACAGATCTACAGGTCGTGGTTCCACTAAAAATTTTGAAATGAATGATGAATTGAAAATTGAATTGAAAGTTGCAATAATATGGAATATGGATTTGGAAGAAATAGTTATTGCTGCAAGCTGAATCTTTAGCCAGCAGCAATCGCCGAAGCACCTATCTAAATTCTGAATTTTATCATTTATTTATTTTTAATAGTGTATTTTTAGTCTATTTTATTTCTATATATTTAGCATTAAATATAGCGTGGTCCAACTTGCAACTGCCCTGGGGTTGGACTTGGCCTTTGCCCACATTTAAATAATTTTTTTTTGTTTAAAAGTATTGTATTCAAAAATTAAAAATTAAAACAAATTAATAATAAAATTATTATCAAACTTTGGAATCAAAATCTTGGACTCAAATTAATCATCAAAATTAATAAAATTTCAAACTAGCATTAACTTTAATTGGATAAAAACCGTCATATTTCCAGCTTTTACACCTTTCGTTTGCTGAAACCATAACAATAAAAACCAATCCACATCTCGCTCGAATCTCGATCTCGACCATTGTATTATTATCGAGAATGTTGATATCGACAGACTTTCGGCACTCAAAAGTGTTTCAAAACTTTTGTGAATATCACATCTATCATAATTAATTTAAAAATTAGACTTGCTTCTGCATATAAATTTTTCCAAATATGGAAACTCCTCGAACGTTATGATTTTGACTACATCCCGATCCTCCCTGTCAAAATAAGCAATCATCGAAGGAAAAAATGAAAACGAACAAAATCATCATAACAATAATAAGTAGTGTCAGCCTGCCTGCTGTGTCACTCAAGAAAGAAAAAAACCATAATAACAAAGCAGATGGAAACAATCCGGATATTCCCAAATCACAAATGCGTACAAATACAGCGTCTTCTATACAGCCAAATTTTCAACCCAAAAAATACGAAAATAAAAAATCAAGAAGAATATTTATATAATGAGAATGCTTGTTCGCATTATTATTACATGTGTGTGTGTGTGTGTGTGTGTGTGAAATATGGGTACGACTCTCTTCTACGCACAGAGCTACAGGAATTACAATAATAAAATTAATAATCATAATAATAATAATAATAATAATAATTCCGTGGGGAGTCAAAATAGAGAAAAAGATGTGCAAACGTGATTATTATTAACGACCAAAGGCAGATGAAACCTACACGAGACGAGATACGCTACGCTGCGATGGGTGATGAATGATGAGTTATGGAAGTAAAAAGAAAAATAAACTTGGTAAAACTCGTTTGGCCAGTTACGTTTACTTACGTACACCCGCCATGCCATAATCGCAATAATATTAGATGAGGTTCCTGTGGGATAATAATTACGACTGCGGATGCCGATGCCGATGAGGCTGTCTAATACATACAGTACAGTGGACGTCTCTGTCGTCGTCTCTTTCTTTGGAAGGGTAAAAAGGTACAGGGAGGCAGAGAGGCACAGGTGAAGGAGGAACAGGAGCGAGTGAATTGTGAGTAATTATAGCAAAAATATAAAATAAAAAAAAATCTACAGCCGCGAATATAATTTGCACAGAATGGATAGACTATACAGAGAGTATAGTGTAGAATATAAAAATAATATTATTATGTATCCTTCTCCTTATCTCCATCAAACTTTAACTTTGTCTTGTTCATCATCATCATTCACATCATCTTCCCCTTGGACAATCAGCAGGGAAAATCATCCCGTCTATGTTGCGAGCTTACAAGTCATAAAATGAGCACTAATCAGCTCCTGAGCCATGACTTTCAGCAACTCAAACAAGTGGAGTGGAGGTGGAGGTGAAGTTTTAATAGTTTGCGTATGGAATACACTGCCTGAGACAGAAACAGACACAGAAATGAAAAACTTTCCGCAAAAATAAAGAAATAAACCAGAACCTACAGAGAACTATAGTGGAATATGTCTACACACACACACACAATTACCATTAGATTAGCCATTTCCATCCTTTTATTCCTCCATGCCCAATTGGAGTCCCATTGTGGACTTGTGGAGCGCCTATCAAGATGTGAATATTACTATATTATTAATTATAAATTTCCAGGCAATTCTTATTACAAAAGCTTCATTTGACTACTATATAGTTTTATTTCCCCCCCCCCTCTCTCTCTCGCCTCCCCTCTGCAGGATAGGCATCATCATCATCTGTTGCCTGAGTCAACAGAAAACTTGTTGAAAGTGAGGCGAGGGGCAATATATTTTGGCATGACGAAGAACAGAAACAGAAGATCGCGTGTGAAGACTCAAAATGACCCATCTGCATTTTTAGCTAAAAAAATTATTATCTACAAAACAAAATTAAATTAATTTCGTGATCCTAAAAGAATGCACCTACATAGAACATTTTGCACTTTTAAAAACAAGTAAATGGAACACTTTTCACTTTTAAAAGACAAATAAATAGAACAGTTTGCACCTTGCAAAAACATGTACATAGAACATTTTGTATCTTTCAAAGCTGAGTAAATAGAACATTTTGCACCTTTCGAAAACATGTAAATGACACATTTCGCACCTTTCAAAAACATGTAAATAGAACATTTGCATCTTTCAAAATTGAGTGAAAAGAAATTTTTGCAATTTTTAAAAACATGCAAATAGAAGATTTTGCACTTTTAAGAAGCAAGTATATAGAGTATTTTACGCTTTTAAAACACCATGTAAATAAAACAATTTGCTCTTTTCAAAAACTTGTGATTAACATTTTGCGCCTCTATCTCATTTTCGCGTTTAAATGTTTTTGACATAGCTCATTTCCATAATTCCTGCTTAAATTGGTTATGGGGCATTTTGATTCTTCACTCACAATAGAATCGTAGCGCATCGCATCGCATCGCATCGCATCGTAGAGTAACTTTACTGGTAATTCCTGTGAACTTTAAACCTCTAGATGATAATATGATAAAAGAATCTCTCCCTCCCTCCCTTTCTGCCCAGATGTGCTCCACGGCAGCCGAGATAACATATTATGGTGGGGGAAGACAACAACGTGAATTGAAACGAGCCGTGTAAGAAAACATTAAATTATAAGCTCACTCAATTGTATCCTCAGTTAACAAGTTTTTGCAACAATAATTTATTGAAAGTTCCTGTACATATGGCACATGAGAGAGGATAGATCCAATCGGAATTACCTCACGTACTTACGTAGTACTTTTCTGTTTTTTGAGAAGAGAGAAGACACACACGAAAAGAATGGATGGATGGGGGAGAGATACGGATGAGAGATGGACGCTAGGAATAATAGAAGAATAAAATAATCAGACTAGCGCTAGAACTACACAAGCTACTTAGAGACTTCTACCCTACTCTTTAACCTTGGTTTTGACTCTTTCCTCGACTCCTTTTTGCTACCAATGTAATGTAATACTCTGTATAGTTTGTAGGCTCCTCCGTCTCTCATCATTATTGCATTATTACATTCACACACACACTCACACACATGTTAAGTAAGTACACACACCTTTGTTCCTTTTTCCTTCGTTGGCTACTCTTTTTTTTGTTTTTGTGGAGTAAGAAATCATGTATGGAAATCTGTACATGTAATAATCATCTTCAGGCTTGTCACTTACCTTCCCCTCTCACAGTACCCACCGTCCATAATAAGCCTACTACTACATATATAAACGCATATCCCATAGTCCGCGGGGAGTACATGGTATATAGCGATATGCACTGCAAAATTCTATGATAAATTACTTAAACTCTACCCTTGTCTTCTCGCCATTCTCTCTCCAATTCTGCATTTATAATTGACTATATAATATAATTCTGTGGAAGTTTTTTTTTAATGATATGACCACCACTGGTACTGGTATAGAAGTCTCGTACTGGTAAAATAGGAAGTGCCCAGAGCAATAAGTGTATAATTAATTTTTAAATTAAATTATCTATTTCATTAAACACTCACAGCAGCAGCCACTCTCATCTTCCCCATTAAGGGAAGGGACTGTCAGTCAGTCAGTCAAACAGCGCACAGCGGTGGGATTTATTTTTGGGGATTTGAATTATATATTTTGGATTATTATTATTTTTTTGCGAATTATACTGCAGTTTCAGAGGTGAAGTAGTTGCAGGAGCTAGTTGAGCCAGAACCAGTGCCAGTGCCAGTACCAGATATACGAGCACACGATCAAATACACAAGGAAACTTATTAGCACTATACTATAGTAGGTCTTCCTTATTGTGCACTGTGTATGTTGCTCCCTTACATATCTCTCGTCTGTCTAATTAGTCAGTGACTGTGAATAGGCCTACCGAGAAACATGTCATCCATGAGTTTCAAAAAAATCCTTTCTTTAAAGTGAAATTATTATTAGAAGAAAAAAAACCTCTTCCAATATAAAGTTCCAGTTCCACTCAAATTTTAAAAAAATAATTAAAAGGATATATATATATATTTTTTAAATACAGATAAATTTCACAATTTATTTTGAATTAAATTTAAAATTGACTGAATCTAATGTTGTGGGTACAATAGACTCTTGGATTCCAGAGGTGAAATATGCCGGAGATTAAAGCTGAATTGGAAAATCCACGTTGTGATTGTGAAACGGAAATATTATTGGAGCTCCTTATTCTGTCCACTGTTTGTTAACAATTTGTTTTTGTTTTGATTTTTTTTCGTTCGTTCGTTTGTTTTTGTTTTTGAACGAAAGAAAAAAAACGGACTTGATGCGACACACTCTTACTCTTATATAACTATTCGCATTTTTCGTGATATGTGATATGGAATCATCAATCATAGGATTTCTACTAGGAATACTCATATTCATTTATTTATTTCCGCTACCAAGTAAGTCGGACATCTCTTTTAAATATATTTGTTATTATTATTGAGTTGGCTATTATGACGTTGTGTACAAACAAACGGGTTTGTGACTCGCGACGAATTACACGGGCTTTGTACATATGTAGCTTTTAAGTTCACCCAGAGCAGTACAATGGAATGACGGAATTAAATATTTTTACCATTATTTGACATTGCAGAAATGTTTTTCTTTTTAAAATAAATTTCAAACGTATACTATTTTTTCCCAAGGTGCAAGTGCTCAACTTCAGAGAGCATGTAAACATAACGAATTCAGATGTGAGGATGGCTCTGGTTGTCTGTCCACTGAGAAATTGTGTAATGGTGTGGAGGACTGTCGGAACGGAGAGGATGAAAAGGGAAATAACCAGTGGGATTGTACACGGAGTACTTTGCAGACAGAGTGCAAGTAATTACTCACAGTGCAATAAGTCAAATTATTATTGATTGATTGATGGATTGTTATGAATTTTATTTGCATAAAATAAAGAAGAAATTTAGACATTATAAGATTCTACTAGTAATCCGTCACAAATGTTTTAAAATGTTTTTCTATCCTTTTTAAAATTTAGCATCAAGGAATTGAAATGTCGACTGGGTGGATGTATTCCTATCAGCAAAAAATGTGATGGTGTTCCTGACTGTTGGGGTAAATTAAGCAAAATTAATCTACCAAATATTAGTAGCACTACCACTACTGTATGAGAATTTTTTATCTAATGCTAAATCAAATGATCGTTATAACAAATCACGTAATTAAACATTATTTTCACCAACTTAACAGGAGGTAATGACGAAGCTATAGACCTGTGTTCTGCGAAGTAAGTTGACAACCTACAGTAGTACCTACTTAATTAATTAATTAATTATACATTTTATAAAGTTGCTGGCAAGGTGACGTTTTAAAAAAGAGAATATAATACATCATAAAAATTGCTTGATTTATACAGACCAGGACGTCGTCCCCGTCCACCAATGACAACCAAGTTACCCCCTAACAAAACTGTGATTTTCCCGGGTAATTTCCAATACCCGAAATTTCAACTCCCAGTACAACAACAACAGCAGCAACAACAACAACAGCCAGGACCTCCAATAGCTCTCTACCCCGTCCAACCAGTTAAAGGCACTTTCAACTCACAACAATCGCTCCCGACACATGCGCCTGTGGAAATTACGACTTCCAAACCAAAAATTATCTCAACTCGTGCTCCTTATCAGCCACCTCCTCCCCCACCACAACCACTTCCTCCAGTCTGGTCACCGCCACCCCCACCGCCACCCCCACCATCGCCAATCACTACTGAAGCCCCGGTCCTCACGTCGAATCGCATTAATCCCAATTCGCACTCAAATCCAAGCAGTAAATTAAAAGGCTGTCCACCATTAGAAAAGGAGGCAGGGGTAGAGATCGAATGCTACATTGCTAGATGGGCCAAGACATTTAACTGTCATAATCGAAGATCTCCAATTAGCACTGAGGCGACTTATCGGTAAAGCTTATTTTTTGTCTATAATATTTTCATAATTTAGTGCAATTTAATGCAATGTCATTTGATTTATACTTTATTCCTGTTCCATTCCAGCTGTTCTAAATACTACGGCTCACCCAAGACGGGACCTGTCAACACGAAGAGAACCTGCGGTGCGGACGGGGTCTGGACGAAGAAGAATAACAATTGGCGCTGCAATCTCAAATGTGGAATTGAGGGGTTTAAACCCGTTGGATTTATTGTCGGAGGGCAGACCTCAGTTCCGAATCGCTGGCCCTGGCACGTGGCCCTGTACAATGAAGACCCACCGAATTCCGGCAAGTACGTTCAGTTCTGCGGAGGAACCCTCATCTCTCGCAGGGCTGTCCTCACGGCCGCTCATTGTGCTACCATCAAACGCACCACCAAGAAGAGGGAAGACCCTGTCATTGCTATTCCGGGAAAATACCACCGCACATTCGATAACAATGATGACAGTGATAGTTTTGCTCAGAGACGAAGAGTCGTCGACATCAGTGTCAACGAGTACTACAACCATATCAATTATGAAGCTGACATTGCTATCATGTGGTTGGACGAAGTAAGCTTTTTATCACTCAATTCAAATTGTACACAATACAAGTTTCATATAGAGTATCACGCAATACATATTACATACGGCATAAATCATAAAAAACGGCTTGGTAGCAAAAAAAAAATAAGGTTAGCCGTCATGTGATGACAGCCGTGGGGTTTGCCTTTTGGCTTCGCTGAATTTAAAAATAAAAATTGGAATATTTGAATTTCCCGCGAAACCTAAATCTGTCACTCGTTCACAAATTTTTACATGTTATATGCAAGAGATTCAAAATTATGTATCACATGTCTTACTTCGGTGAGCATTCCAAAAAGGTAGTAATTAACTGACCGTATTTCCTGTAACAGTACACCCCGTGTACTATTACAGGAAATCGGTAGAAACAAGCGGATATTACATAACTTTATACCTTCATTCAACTGAAAAACTAAAAAGGTTTCTAAATTCCATATAGGACGTGGACATCACGGAGGGTGTACGACCCATTTGTCTTCCGCATAAAAACGATGACGTTCAACCAGGTTTCGATGATGTCAACAGAGGCATTGTAAGTTTTTCACAGTTTTGATTTCATATAATAATATAACTGGACGAACATCAACGACATGAGGTGTTTCCATTCAACTTTTAACATTCATATTTGCTATATAGCTGGCTGGTTGGGGTCGATCTGATGGGAGAGAATTTCCAGAAGATTTACAAGAAGCTGATTTGCCTGTGGTGGACATTCAAACTTGTAAACGAGCGCACCCTACGTTAGCTTTGTTGGTCCGTACAACAACTTTCTGTGCAGGCTACACAAATGGTAAGACAGAATTTAAAAACAACGGGTTTAAAAGAACATTTGACTGGGGGGTATATACTATGTGTCTACTGAGAAAATGTCGCCTAACCCACCTCTTTTATTTCATTAAGGAACGACGGCTTGTGACGGTGACAGCGGAGGGGGACTAGTCTTTGAGCACCCCATAGAGAGGGGTAAATGGTTTGTGAAGGGCGTGGTAAGTGCGGGTGTTTCAAGACGAGGTGGTGGATGTAACGAACACTTTTACACGGTTTTTACAAAAGTACCTCAGTACAGAGATTGGATTGATTCATTAATTTCGTAGTCACACACTACTACTTACAATATATTATATTCAGAGATGAGTTTTAATTATTAATAATAATAACTACTACTACTACTACTACTACTAATAAACCTACTCCTACTACTATAATTTACTACTAGTACGAAACAGTTAGAATATTACACATGACAATCAAGTACAATAAAATGAAAGGTATTATTTCAACAATTAGATAATGAAACCCATTTGAAGGATTAATTATTTTGCTTATTGTCATTACATTTCAATATTATTAGTAATAATTATTCTAGTAATTATTATTATTCCTGTTCCTGTTGATTTCAAATAAACATCTAAACGTGTATCTCAATTATTCATTACTCACCCAATGCTGTACGTTCATAGTTCACATGCGCAATTAGCACATAATTAACGAGCACTATCATGTGTATAGGTAATTGTTTCAAATGAAGAGTTGTTGCGCAAAACGGGTCAAGCCCATTTTTTTCAAAAATGAGATTATTTACTTTAAGTATGAGCTATTCAACTAGATACGTTACTGTGTTGCGTGGTAAATGTCAAAGTGTAATCAAAGGAATTTTTTTTAAATAGCCCAGATTTCGTTTTTCGACAAAAATGAACAAGTCCATTAAATGTCTTTGGCAAAATGGATAAAGTCGACCTAAAACATGCATTTCTGATTCAAATTTGGTTTTTGAATGTTTTCGTAGTTTGTAGACGATAATCCAAGTGCGTAAATTATTTTATGGAAGAAACGGTTTAAAAGTTATAAAAATTTTGGTTTCACTGAAAACGATTAAAATTTCATCCCACGGACTTTTTCCTCCATGTTAAGTGATTGATTTTGAGGCAAAACGGAAAAAGACCACAATTTAAAATTTTTGCAAATTTTCTAAAAAATTCCAGAGTCTAGATTTATGAAACTGCTTGTAATTATTGTGCTTCGTCAGATACAGTACCTGTAGCAAAAAACTGAGTTTAAAAAATACTCCTGTCACCTTTTATTCAGTATTCGTTGTTCCTGTAAAATTTGCTTTGACGGACTTGACCAATTTTGCCAAAAAACTCTTCAAATGTTGAATCATTAAAAGCTCCAATTAAAAACGACAAGCATTGATATATACACTGGTCTTTTGTTTACACTTGAACTCACTAAAATTTTGAAGCCATTATTAAATGTAAAGCAAGAACAATATAGACTGGGTATTTTACAATACTCACATTTACATCACAGCTCAAGGCAGTCTCTGCGACTAGTTGGTGTTTCATAATTGAATTATCTTTCTTTATTATTTTTTTGTCAATAATAAAACTGCTAACTGCGGTGGCTGATTGAAAGGGAAAGTGGGCTATGTCCTCTTGGTTTGAAGAATGTTGCATATTATGTAATTACATATGTGTACCAGAATAGCATGGGACTTCTGGCCTGATTAAAAAGGAAAGTTCATTATCAGATTTTCCGGATTTTTGTCCTGTGGAAATCTCATTCGTTTATTAGATTGCCGTGTAGGACAGGAGAGCGATGGAATAAACTTCTTACGCATTGGGAAATAAATGTGTTCACTATATTCTGTTATTACATAACATAGTTTGCAAAAATGGAGCAGCTAATACTTCAAGCACCCCAAAAATAACCAATTCATTAATTTCCTTTTTAAATTTTGAGTAGTTTCAAGCAAAAGTGTCTAAGTCTCTTTCTACACTTTACTACAGAGCATAGGGTATCACATCCAACACGTCTACAACTTCAATACTGTCTGGGATGAAAAGAAAACTGAAAATATTGAAACACTTTTACGCTTTTGTTCTTTTATTATTTATACTTCAAGTGGGTGAGTTATTCTTAATCCTACCTAAGCTTTAGGCTGTAATTCATTTTCATATATTACTGATAATCACTTTCGTTAAAAACTCACTTTCAGTTGAGTTTAAAAATATCTAAAAACAAAAGCCATGAAATTATTTCAGAATTTCAAAAACATGAGATTAAAAGGGCGGCTTTCATGCTAGGAAACATAAATAATGAATTATATTATTTTTAAGCTATCATTTTGCACAAACTACTGCTAGTTGTATATAGTTTCATGTACGAACCAGATGATTGTAATTGAGTGAGAATCCGAAAAATCTAGAAAGTCAAGCAACTGCTGAGCAGGAGCACACGAGGGAAGTTGAAAGTGAAAATTCGAACGCGCACGTTACACATGCGAACACTTCCGTACAAGGGACACATATTTTAAAAACACAGAAATTAAAATCACAAGATACTGAACCAACTCAGCTGGAAACCAGGGACAGGGGTGTAGTTGACACTGGAGAAGAAGTGGCGGAGGTTGTCACAAATGACCTTGCTGAACCAGAAACGGAGTCTACTAAACTTGGCGGGGACGGCAGCAAAAAGGTGAACGCTGCCGAGAAAAATCCTACAAGTGGTACAGTGTTATTAGGGATGGTCCATAAATGATGTTATCTAAATTGTCGCTCTTTTTGGACCCACTGACCCCCATATCATCGCTTCAACATTGCTTACATGGCTATCTTAACATTGGCGTGTTATGAATACCCACTGACCCTACCAATGGCATCATTTATGGACGGCTCCTAATGTTAGTTTTCCTAAATTGTTTAAATTTTCATTGAGCAGTGAGCTACAAATTCCGCGCTAATAACGAGTGCGGTACTCAACGGTATAGAATCTCTAATTTACTAGCAAATTTTCTGAGCTGTGTGTCAGGGTCGTTAATTTAACATTTATCTAATTAAATTATTTATTTCAAATAATTTGTTGAATTAAAAGAGCTTACCCGTTGAATATTCTTACGAGATTAAGTAAAAAATGTATTAATAAAATTATTATATTGGTTGTATTTCTCACTCACAATCAGTTGCCAAACTTACCAGTTATAAAGAAATACTTCTTTACAGGTCGTAATATATATGAAGGAAGTGGCACGAGTAATCCTTCCGGAGATGTAATTCCCTCAGAAGAATTAGAGAATAAAAAGAAACAGATAAATAGCCCGACTGGTCCACTGGCTCTGAGATCCCAAAAATCCTATGACATTCCAGATATCCCGGAGAATGTTGCTCGAGAATTGTGCCAATCTGTGAGACACTCAAAAATACCCAGTAGCCATTCATTTTTATGGGCTGCGTTGAAAAACCCTAGTACAAGACTCAAACACAGTTTTAGTCTTGTTGCACCGCGATTCTTTCCTGGGTGCTATAAATGGCGTTGGTCTCTATGCGGTAATTTATCCTCTTAAACCATTGTTAGGTTAACGCTATTCACAAAACCTGCTATAATTTTTGACACTCTTCAGTTAGTATTTTCAGTTTGTGTATCTGAATGCTAATTTAATTAGAATAATAAACTAAAGTAATTATTTTTATATTTATTATAGGTGGCAAACCTCAACCTCCATTATTGGAAAATTGTGGGTTTTTTAGTACAGTAAGAATCGAAAATGAACGTTGTGGTTACGTTATAAGAAACACTAATACAGGTCGGCTGGATGGTCCACTGAAGGAAACTGCCAAGAACTGCCCATGTGATTGGCCTTGTCTACCTTTTTTTGACCCTATACAAAACTGCAGATGGAACCTGGGAGATCCTGCTAAATCATCAAACGATGGAACTGAAACCGACGGTTTTTCCACTACTGCTTTTTACCTTAACCATGGAAGAGCCGAACAGCTTTGTCGTGCTGTGGAAAAAACAAAATCAGATATGTCTTTCCTAGTAAAATCCATCCCTATTCAAGTCCAGTTAGATAGCCATACTTCTCAGGCTGATGAATGTGTTCAGTGGAAGTGGGAACCATGTAAGGATTTTTAGTAATTACTCGTAAAATCTAATGTTCCAAAGCTAATTTAATTGTTTTCTGCTTATGTGTCTTGGTATTATAGAAGAATGCAGTATGGTTGTTGATGCTAGTTAATATTATTTAACTGAGACATTCTTTATAATTTAAAACAAATTCATCATCCAGGCAGTGGTTCCTCTGTTGGAGCCGACGATGGTAACACAGATTTGCGACGGCGTCGATCCATCCCAGCAGATGGTGACGATATTGGTGTCGTGAAGATAGGGTGGCTTGATAAAAACATAAATGATGGTTCCTCGGCATCCGGCAGTGATGGCAACAGGCCAATTGGGCCATCTCAAATAAATGGAGAAGTCAGCTCTACTCCAAGTAAGTTTAATCTTGACCTTGATAATAATGATTAGAGATTGATTTTTCCAGTGATTTCACCATTGATCTATTATGTCGGAACTATAATGTCTTCATGCTTTTGACTTTTTCGGTAAACGGACGGTTGCTACCCAGACAGTTGCTACCCAGTTTTACGTATGCCTGTTGTCTGTAGTAGTAGTTGGCACTGTCAAATATGACATTGAAAACAATACTACACTTTCATCCTGCTTTTGAATATTTTAAAATTATTTACATGGGCACGACACATTATATTCTAGGCTTCGTTTTTCAAGGGCCTAAACTCTGTATAATGTAATTATTGTATATTAGGTACCTTATATCAAGCCTAAAATTAAATATGTAGTATTTTCTTGCATTATGTATGTGTTTTGAAAACGACAAGAGGAAGTAGCACTATAGCTTCACTCCCCTTGGCATTACCTCAATGGGGAGCATCAACAGCATTAGTTTAAGATGTAGTATTTAACGTGAGTTTTCAAGAAATTAGTGTAAATTGTGTTATAATGCTGTGTATGTAGGTAAAAGGTGTGGATTTAAATTGAAAATGCAAGATAAAAAGGACACACGCCATTTTTTTTGGTTGATTGTTAACGTGTGCAGTGTGTGCACACGTTCAAAAAGATTTATTCCAAAATATCATAAATGATACAGAGTTGACAATCAAGAATCCGACAGTCAAAGAATCGTGATTATCCTTTCTTCTTGCTCGATTTTGATTGATGTTGTTTGCAGAACTCCGCAGGAAGGCATGTGGTGCATTCACGACAGTAGCCTTTACAACAGCATGGAAATGGCCTGCAATTGTCTTTTGCCGAACACGCTTCTCCTATGGTAGCATTACCTTCAAAGACTTATTTGCCCCAAAGACGTTCCCAGTCAACAACGTAAACACGGACAGGATAAGACTCAAAAATTTTAAATTCACTTTTCTTATCGTTCTTGTTTCGACTAGGGAAGATCTCTGGTAAATACAAAAGAGTAGTTCATTTAATTTCAATTAATCCATCCACTGCGCACTGTATTATTGCTATCCAAAGAAATTATTGGCCTTAATTCATTGTGAGAAATACAAATTTTTGACCATAGCTCTGCAGTGGCTCGCCGCTGCACGTAAGTAGCAACAAGTATATAAATACGCCCCAATTATCTCAATTTTCTAATGCAAATATTAAGCAGTAATAAAATTATTGTTCCAACTACTTTTAAGTACTTGACAGAATCTTACCTCCTTTAGAACTTTAAAGCTCGATTCAATGTCGCGAATTATTTTTGTGAACTTTTGTGTTCCACTTTGTGTCTTCCGCAGAAGAGTTCACAGATTTGACGGGTAGGAAATTCTATGACTATGGACTAAGCAAGGTGCGTGATCCTTTCTTGAAATAATTTGTGTCACCATAATACTTATGTATTATGGAATTGAACGATTCATCTCATACAAGCAATAGTCAATAGTATGTTTGTTTTCTGTAAAAGACATAACAGGCAGCGGACAAAATGCTATTAATTATTACGCTGTGTAGTATATGTATGTGTATTCAGTAGACGATGACGGTAAATGCTTCCATTTCAAGCAGTAATTACATCTTCATTCGGAATTGTGTTTAATTCATCCTAATATTAAAAGTCAGTAGTTATAGGGTTAGAATAAAAAGCTCATTGAATTCATCCAATTAATGATTATTATGTAGTATGCATAGAGAATTGAGAAACTTCGAGGAATAACCAATATAAGTAATCAGCCTTCCAGCCTTTAAACAAAAACAAATGCATTTGATAAATTATTATCCAAAATTTTTAATTCCCAGATAATGTTTGACTGTAATTTTAGAATCTTTTTCTTGATGCAAAAAGTCTGGACTGACTATCGATACTGCATTTACGGCATGATTACTGATAATGTCTGAAATCAGAACTACAGATAATTACAAACGTTTAAATTAAAATAAGTCATACCCCAATCTGCTTTTAAATAACACGTTACTTGAATTTGCCGATCCTCGAAAAATGCACAATACTGCAAGAAAACTAACAAATCTGATACCACTTTAAAGCTTTTGACGATTACATTACACATCAATCCTCAAAAATAAACTGAAAATGAATCTATTGATTTTTAGTGTCTTCGAAAAAAATTTGCTTTTCGAAAAAAATGCAAAAGCCATTTCATCTTTCATCTAGAGTTTAACTTATCCGTGAAGTAATAATATTAAATTATTCTTTAGCATCATTTGTCTCTAACATTAAGTACCATAGGCATGAGTAAAAATGCTCTGGATTTGGTAGTGGATAACAAATGTCCGGGTAGCAAAATTTCCTAATACAAACTTTCATGGCTATATGGCTTATGCATCCCTTTTATACAATTTCAAACGAGATTCACTCAAGGCACAGTGCTACTTGTTAACATAATATTGTTTTAAATTTTTTTGAAAAATTAGTTGTTTTTCTCGTTCATTTAATTTATTGCTGGTTTGAAAATGGTTTGACATTACACAATGTCAAAATTATGACTGTTATCAGCAAATTTAGCGGTATTATGAAAATTTGTTAAAGAATAGAAAGCGTTAGAACTGAACTCACGTGTATTTTCCAATAGTAGATAGTCCAACAAAGGGGCCATCTTTGAGTTCAGGGAGCACATGTGGCGTTGAAAGTTGCTTCCCATACAGCGCCACAGATCAAGAAATTACTAGTAATGCACAAGCAGGGCGTCAATGTGATGTCTGGAAGAAAATTATAAAACCTGACGATAAATGCAAAGTGTACCGACAGGCTTCAGTAAATCTTCCTGGCGAAGGTGATTAGCCATTTTGTTTTCCCTCCATGTATGTACATATAATAAGGAATTAAATGGACTTGACAAGAATATTTTATTGATGGCTACAATGCAATTTTTATCGTTCTACACAGACACTGAGGCTCTGGCAGCACTTCTCGTTACGGAAGTTGAAAAGGATAATCAGCCTATCACCTCTCAGCCACCATCCTATGACCGTGACAAAGAAGTTAGTCGGTGGTTTTAGATTTAAATTTGAATTCCATTAGTTTCTATGTAGTAGTTAGAATAGAATCCTTAATTTCAAGCATTACTGAAGAGTCTACGTCTACCATGCGACAACTGCTATTTCACAATTTTCTGCTTATCAATTTAGATTGGTGAACCTCCTGAAAATAAGGCAGCATCATCGAGCGTAAATTTTTTAATAAAGATTATTATCTTACACTATAATAAAATATTACAATTGTTATGAAACAAGTGTTGTAAATTTTCATGGAAAACACAGGGACAAGCGGATGGGGACGGTGACGAAATAATACATGTTGAGGTAATTTTATTGCTAGTGCCCTTTAATAAAATAAATATGCTTTAATATTTTTATTGTACCATTTTTGAGGTGATGAGTTTTTGAATTTTCACTGCTCTGACTATAAATTAGCAAAGCAATTTTTGTTAGGTCTGTGGTTTTTACAATAAACCAAGCAATAATAAAACAATAGCCCTCTAATAAAGATGATAATTTATTTAATTTTACAGGATGATGAGGCCGAAGTCTTAGATCTTGATGCTAATGACAGAGTCTCACGTTCCACCGGACACGTCCCAGTTAAAAGTTCATTATCCGTGGAAGCACAGCCCCCTTCAGCTTATGAAAGATTGATTCACCTAGTATGTTTGCCTCTTACAGCGAAAAATTAATATACTTTTTTTCGTTCACTGTAGTACTTATGAAAACAACATTTTTGCCTCAAAACTTATTTTTTATTTTGATGGTGCAATCAGCATTGATCACATTGCAAGTGGTATATAGTTTTAATTTTCAACAGAAAAATTCGAGATCAAAACGAAAAGCCCAATTTGTTAAAAAACAACCCCGAGATTCTCTTTGTGACAATCCGTCGGACAAAGACCTGCCGATGTGTAAATATCTGGAGAAGAGTTTGGGGTACGACTTGCTCATGGGAAGAGCAGTTGTTAATAGGCCGGTACCGACACACGCGTTAATTCAGTGTAATTGGTTTGCTGAGCTGGTTCATTGTACAGCTATTGGTACATCAAGGAAACATCCGTCTCCTCCCACTGGTCAGAAAAAGAAGCGGATGGTACAGGTGGAAGGTCAAATTTTTGTGAATTCTCCCATCAGCCCCACCAAACGAATGAAGAGGGAAAAGCGATCCAGTCGCCGACGCCTGCTACGAAGACATCCCAGGGACGTGTGGCTGGTAGGGCACGGAGCATCCAAACGTAATGCTGATCCTTTACACTCCGGAGAAAAGGAAAACAGCAGTCAAATTGAGAGACCGGATAGAAATGAAGGGACTTCTGGAAGAGGTAAATAACTTCGTTCTTTTTGTGATTTGTGTGGTTTTTTTATTATTATTTGGGTAAGGCGCTGCCTAAATGTGAACAAGCGCCCAAGTGTGACGCTGACAATTTTTTTCAAAAACTTTGTTTTAATTAAATTTTCATCGTTCACATCTATACAGGCGTTTGTTCACATTTAGGCAACACCGTATCCTGGTTGTTCAGTTTCATTGGTTTGTGTTGATTTTTAATATTGAACGAGTGTCATTACAGCTAAGTTGAGCAATTCTAATTGTCTAATAATTCCCTTAATTTAGGCGGGATGCCTTCTAAAGGCGAGTCAGGGAATGGTAACGAGACGGGTTCAGATGAAGAGCCTGGGGTTACCGACGCCGACAATAGGCTCTTTGATGAACATATGCAAATTAAGGAACCTAGGCAATGTGGCATGTTTGGGTGTTATCCAGTGAACCCGAAGACTATAGACCCGGATTCACTTCAAGCTCTTATGAAGGAAGAGCCCGCAGTGAACCCCTATGGAGGATACATCCTCTGCGAATACACTAATGGGAAGCCTGCTTGCAACTTTGTGCCTTTGACCACCCATAAGCACGATACTGTTTCTAATGTGAAAGTATAAGAATGTAAATTACGGTGGTGTTCCGGATTCTCCTTGTCAATAGTTGGCTTTTCCAAATACGTAGAAAAAAAATTGCAACCTATTATATATGAAAAAGGACCTACATGAAATGAAGTGGGGATCCATTCTCCCGACCCAACGAGACACGCTGCACTGCCTGCACTGGGTGCAAAACATGGGCTTCAACTTGTAATTCGGGTTTAACTGAAATTTTCACTGGCGGTGCAAAGGTTGAAACCGAATTCGCAGCTACCGCATTACACCACCATATCATCTTCCTGCGCGCTCTACTCTTACTCAAAGGAGGAAATGTTGTTCACATTGCAGATATATGACATTTCTGGATACATCTTTTTTATGTACACTGTTCGAATTTATTTATTTTGTATGATTGATTAATTACATTTAAATACACCTAAGGCAATAAATTCTGAATTTATTGTAGAATAGTTATGCAGCAAGGCAGGTTTACTGAATTTCCTACTTGTTTATATCACAATAGTGTACATTTTATTTGGGATAGTATTAGCCTTTCAGACCTTATGCTTTTGACAAGGGAAAATTATACACCGTTCGAAATAAAGGTAACGTGGTAAATAAAGGTATGTGTAATTTAATAAATTACACGTGATTTGAAAAAACTCAAAATCCCGTTGTTTCTCAAAGTACTCGAATTCATAATAATATTATTATGAGATTTAAGGATTTCTGATTCACAGTAGTATTCGTCAAGAGCTTCATAGCGGCGTAATGTCTGAACTTCATCCAGTCTTTCAAAATTCTTAAAATGAAAATGTGTTATGAAAATTAAATAGGTAAAATGACTGTGTATTATGAAAGTACAAATAGATTTTATTTTCACATTAGTTTGACATATGTACAAAATTGATCGACCTCGAAGCTCCATTGGATTCACAAAGTAGGGCTAAATTCATGGTATAGCTTCGCCCTCAAAACTAATTATGATGTTTTCATTTTTGAACTGAGAGATAAGTATATGTCGTCCGGTCAATTATTTGTTATTAGCCATTAGTTCTAGCACCTAATAATTGTAAACCGTAGAAAGATATTGCGCAAAGTTACATAAGACAGAAACTATAAACATATATTTCGTATACAGAGTATGGAAAAAAACGTGTGTCAGTCGAGGAGACTATTTTTGAAAAATCTTATGAAAGTTTAACCGATGATTCCACCACCATAACCGAGACCTCCAAGACCATAACCGCCGTAGCCTAAACCTCCAAGTCCGATGCCACCATAGCCCAAACCTCCAAGTCCGATACCGCCGTGGCCATAACCCAAACCTCCATAACCGAGTCCACCGTATCCCAGACCGCCGTATCCTAGGCCACCAATTCCAACTCCAATGGGTCCAGCGGCAGCAACTGCCAAGCAGGCCAAGAAAACGATCTAAAAAAAACAAATACTTGAATTATATCCATTTAAACTCATGGCTCTGCTCTGTTCAAGTTCAATATGATCGTTGCAACAGATTTTCAGATTTTTGAATTAATTATATCAAAATCAACTTACCAAGAAGCGAGACATTTTGGGGTTGGAATTGAAATTTGGAGTTTTAAAACTTTGATTATTTTTCTTTATTCTCAGAAAGGCGGCTGATTGCAGATGCCAACTTACTGGCTGGATGGTGTTTATATAGGTCTGACAAAATAGTAATCCATACGGAAGTAGTAGCCCCCACCCCCTCTTTTTTATATTATATTTTAAAATTGACACTTGATTATATTCTCACAATTCATAGTAGGGAAAGAAACGGAGAGACCCAGTGATAGTTCCAGTTTAGACAATCAAATGAAACGAGCAAGTTCAACCTCACTAAAAAAATGTTTATTATGTATAAAGACATGTATGAGGTTTTCGCATTTACCACAAATGAGGAATGTGTGCCGTTTTCATGCAGCTACGATGACGATAGGTGTACTTATGTAAGATTGCAGATAATAATGGAGGAGACATCCGTACTCCGTATATAATTTGCTGATTTGCTCCTTGTTATTCCTCCAGTAATCTTCACCTTCATTTGTGTAGAGTTTATCATTCGTTTCTTGTTTATATTTAAGTCTATTAGACTGTGATTTATTTATATTTTTAGTACTACGCTTGTGTAATCGTCTCAAGTTCAAGACTATACGTAAGTACAACATGACAGCAGATTTAAATGGATATGGATGAGCGATTGTAATCGTGAATTCGTGAACTATTAATGTATCTCGCCCTCAGACATTAAACTGTACGCATTTAGGAAAGACGGAAAACTCACTTGTGCGTGAATTGACGGACTATATATGCATTAAACTAAAGATGTTTTAAGTTTACAATAATATAACGTACCTCCCTAAAATATTATAATGTATCACTGCAAAATTCATACTACTTCCACATTTCACACGGAATTCCATCCCTAAAGTCGACGCCTATACAAAAATGTATGCAAGTAATTAGGTATACATGTCGAAAACAATACGAATGAGACATTTGTATAGCCTGTGTACCTGTACTGTGTAAATTCATTATTGTAGTAGTTTTTATGAACATGCCTATGTATCATGTTTCACTATAAAAGACAATTTAAAAAAACAAACAAAAACATGACACTGGCATCCAAATAAGAATATAACCCAACGGAATGGCCAAAGCCAGTAGCCAGTATCTCAACTTTGTTTATACACGGGGTATATAGTGCATGATATAATAAAATTACACTTATACGAACTATAAGTATAATAACATTATAATTTTTAATACATTTTGGAATTAGTTGCGGCGAGCTCAATTTTGGGAGAATGAAATGAAGGTCTTTGAAATAAAACAATTTTTTTTCTAAAGAGACATACTGGTGATGGTGACTGATACCAGCAGCAGGAGCAGCGACGCACCGTCATCGTCAACTGTTCTTTTTATGAAGGTCCAATTCATTTAATTTTTGCAGGAAAAAGTCTAAACCTCATTTTTATTCCCTCTTTCACCCCTTGACGATTGGCTGTGTTAATGATAAAGTACCTAACGATAAGCCCATAATAATATGCTGTATGCTGTATGAGTTATTATTATGGTTATCCCATGGCATTGTTTCCAGAGTTTTTGCTCAAAAAATTAAAGTTTTGGCCAAATAATTCGGAAGTTCTGTATCTGTATACTAAATGTGATTCATTCACTGATACCTACCAAATCATGACTTCAACATTTGAAAAGTGAACGTAATAACATGGGAAGATTTTTTTTGCGTGCAGTAAGTAATGCACACCTTTGACTTATGCATATGTAATAACAATTGCTACTTGTTAAGCACTTGTTTACTTGTTAATTTCTTTACACAGTGAACGCACGGACAGTTGTCAGAATCAAAACACTCAACAGTATTACCTCGTTTATCCCTCAATGCAGTGTAACACATGGCGTAAGAATTACACTACTGCCATACTATGTAGTAACTAATTAAGCGAAAAAGCTGACGCTGTTACAAGTCCTTTAAGACGTTTAATACATCAAGTGCGGTGGCATACTGGCATGGGGAAGAAACGGCACATAAGATACCTACCTACTGTAATTTATTTCTGATTGCTTGCAGGAACTCTATGAAGAACTGGTGACATAATTACGTGCATGCTATTAATATATTGCTAAACTATTTATATTTTTAATACCGTCGCCCTAAAAACACACTTAATAATCTTAACACTATACTCCTTTTCTAATATGGACAAGAAATTTGACAGATTATATTTACGCATGTGGAAGTTTCTCTTTCATTTCGCTATCGATTCCCCTCCATCCGTATTTCCTGTCTGACTCCAAATTTGCATAAATGCATTGGTTCATACCGTTCAATTCAATTGGTGTCTCATTACGATTATTAATATTACATCTTATTCAATAAGAATATACAATGTATATATGCCTTATTTTATTATGAGGAGTACCTACTTACACATGCTGGTGGGCAGATGATACCAGACCAGAGAAAGCTGAACGATTCTTACGAACGATTTTCTATGGATGGGATGAGTTTTTTAAAGTCGTTTAATGAACGTGAATTTACATTAATTAACTGAGAGGGTCAATTAGTATAAATACCAGGAAGGGAAGGTATCATCATAATTCTAAACTGTTTATTTTCATACAGTTGTCCGGAAGGACGGACTTCAAGTACTGTCTGATCAATCCTACAGAATTATTTCTACCTTTTTTAATTATTCATATAGGAATACTTCAGTGGAAAATAATATTTTATTTTGAAAAGTGGAATTATATGGTTGTGTTGTAGTCAGGCTAGAATTTTCTATTAAAAATAGTAATTCCAGGTCCAGACATAAAATAGATAGTGATTACAAGCTGCTAAAGTGACGCATTGACGGAAGCAGAAGAGAAAATAAATTAAATCGGGTGTGTGCGTACTTACACAAAACAAATGGCCAGCTTTAAGGTATGTAAAATCTTAAAAAAACAGAGTTTAACCTACAGAAAATACTGTAACTAGTAATTTTTTTTTTAGAATACCGAAATTAAATTTTTTCATAAATTGTAATCATGTGTTATTACTTTGTACAATCAAGTCTAAGAGGATACTAAATAAACAAAAACCATGTTGGGGCTGGACGAGTCTCTGCCTGCTACCACTGATCATGATGATGGTGGGTCAGACAAGAAGTTCTCCCCTGGTTACTGACGCCATCCGAGCTAGTGAAGTTTCAAGGGAGAATACGGAGGATTTGCAAACCTCGAGCTCTTTCAAACTGGACTACGGCTTCGGTGGTCCCGGTTTGGGAAATCTCTTTGGTTTGTGCGGGAATGGCGGTGGTGGCGGCCGTCGACCATACTTTCATCCATCAAGTTATTACACATTTGGTAATAATCCCTACGGTTTGTATGGAGGGGGCAGCTACGGGTAATGTACACTCTCAAGAAATCAACAACATTACCTTGAAAAATAAAAATGTGGCCCTTTACCTCATCATAATTATTAATCATGCATTGTTTTATGCAAAATTATTGGCTATGTATGGACGTAATAAAGGAGTTTTTGTAAAAATAAACACGAGTTTATTTCAAATCAATTTTACCAAGTGTTTTATTTATTTCAAAGAATTTTATCACAGGATTCCATCTTATAAAATCATGTAGGTAGTTACTAGTGCAAAATACGTACACAAACCTGACTACTTACAACAGTGCAATGATATCATTGGGAAAGTAGCAAATATTTCGCACATACGATTAGTTGTAAAAAAAACACCATCTTTGATTAATATATTAAAGACAAAATGAAATTACAATTTATTATATTTTGGATGTCGTATTGTCTGATATCTATGATTGTAGATTAGAGTACAAAAACCTTCCATTCCAGACAAACAAAACAAATTTCAATTTCGTCATCTTTCTTTCTGTATCCTAGTCCAAGTCTAAGGAGCAGATGTACAAAATCAATCTTTAACTCACTTTTAGCGCGTGAGACCTTATTCCTCAAGTATGTTATTACGATTACTTACTTTCCGCAAAAGATATTTTACGAAATATATCAAAATTTGTGAGGTCTCACCAATTAATCGTCTAACACACTGTAATTGTAAAGATTTACAGGTATAATTACATAACTACTAAAATTTGAAAGAAACTGTGGGTTTCATACACGTAAAAATTCCTTAAATTAGTTTTGTACTTTTTTTCACATTGTATAGAGATAAGGAATACACGCTGACTCCCTCTGTGTAACCAGACAATTTCTTTACCTAATGCGTTTTTGCGACTATCCATACAAATATTGATATTATCTCTTTCATTTTAAATTCATATTACGGCTACTGAGTATCAATTAACGAGGACTACCAACACAAGTATCACTTACAATTAGTTTTAAAACACTATATGTACAGAAGCCAAGATCTATACAGCACATATTAAAGAATTCTACATTACTACTGATCATTTCCAACTAACATCACCCTAGGCCCTAGAGGTCCCTGAGCACTAAAAGTACTAAAAACGACGAATTCGTTCGAAATGTACTAATTATTACTCATCATTACAAAATCCTCAGAGATTTCGTTACTCGCGTAAACTCACTATGATTATTCAAGCATGGATTATGTAACTCATTTACATCGCTTGACTGCATAATAGACTGAGGTTACTACTAGTGTCTATGCAGCAAACCAAGTCCAGACAGACACAGAGCACAATACTGTGGTATTAATTACTAATAGTTTTAATAATGTTTTAGTTCGTAACGTGCATTAAATTTTATATAGTTCGAAGTTCGTATTCTTAGTATTTTGTACTTTTTTGTACTGTGGTCTGAATTGGCAATGGCAGAATGTATTTTATTTTAAGCCTTAAAATACTAATACCCCAAAACATCGTGGATCTGAGCCTGTTACATCTGATGATGCCACGGATTGAACAAGTGCTGTATAAGCTATAAAAGTACTGCAGGTAAATGCCAAAAATTATTGAAGAATTACATTGTAAAGTATTCAATTCATTACCACAGGGTTACATAAGTAGTGCAGTACCCAAACTAGCCTGACCTCATGAGGAATAAAAACGGAATTGAGAAAAGATATGGGCATTTAGGAAATACTAAACTTTTTAAGTACAAAAACCATGACACGCATTTTTTCAAACATGAATACACTCAACCAATTAAAATAAATAAATATATCCTATCATTCTTCCAACTCCATGTTCAATTCCTAACTCAAAAAGTAATGGACAAACTATTTCAATTGTGATATAAAGTTTAGTATTTATTTATATAAATTATAATGAAAAATCTTCTCGCTAATTCCTCTTGACATGACTGACGGCTAGTGACTTAAAAGACTTAAACTATGCCGAATTTAGCGGAACAAAAGTACTGTGCTTGACTGTTAGACTAGCAAATATAAGTTGCCATAAATATTACACCTAATTAAAACCTACAATAAAATTCAACCATATTATGTGCTACTTTGAGACAATAATACAAAACTATCTTCTAAAATGTAAAGTATATCATTAAAAATTGTTATCATTCTTTAAGATTTTCAATTGAATGTTTATATAAATAAATTTAATAAAAAAAGTCACGAGATTAAAAACGCAATGTTACGATCAGATCGCTTAAACATACGCCACTGGAAAATATAAAATTGTAAATAAACCCCTAAAGTACCACGTTAGCTCATGAGCGAAAATTAAAGTCTTAAAAATAACTAACTGAATTTTTAAGCGGTGATTAAGCACAAGATAATTTTAACTTGAGCTCGAAAAAATGAACACCCGAATATTAGCATTCTATGCCTGCTAAGAAACTAATTACATTGTACGATGGCAATACTCAGCTGAGATAGAAAAATCATATTACTATTAGAACGCCGATAACAGTTTACAGGGAGCAAGTGCTTAGTATATTCGAAGGTAAGCCCTAGCAGTTTTGCGACAAACGGGGCAGCTGCGTTCTTTATCCCCTTGAGACGCCCAGTAGTTCTTCGCGCATTGCATGCAAATACACAGGTGGCCACAGTCAATAAAAGCTGTATTGGCTTCTTCATCAAGGCAAATTACACAATGTGAAGGTGAATTAGGGGCACTACGGGGGGTAACAAGGTTCGTCGGAGAGGTTAGCTGTAACAAGAAACAACAACTTTTTTGTCAAATCTAGCGACTGTTTCAAAATTTTCAATTATCAGTAGCTTGACAGATATGTATTCTAATAGAAAATATGATCTTACACTGTATGGTGAGTTATACAATGGTGAAGAAGGAATGGTCGAATAATTTGGAATTTGAATGTCAAACGTAAACAGTCGCGCAGGACTCGGAGGTCTATCAGATCTAAATGCTGAAATTCTATCGGAATTATCCTCCGATCCTGAATTCTCGGACGAACCTGATTCGCTGCTATATCCCAAGGACTGCTGTCGACCTTGATATCTGGCGAATCTCGTCAAAATTGGATGATCTGTTGAAAACAAAATTAATAATGACAAATTTGCGTACGACTTCGGAAGTTTTTACACATTGCTATGCATACAAAATTCAACAAATTTATTACTTAAATGAATACGTTACATAATTTTCTTGCGAAAGATAAGAAGAAATATAATCACTCACAAACGACCTGGATGGAAGTAAAGCTACCAAAAATATCAACCACAGCCCAAAGTCTGCATGCTGGGTTCATCTGTACTTCTTCCCGGGGAATAATAATTTCATCATCACTGTCAATTCGAAATCCAACTTCGCCGGTTTCCTTCATGGCAAATGTAAGAAAGCTACAATTCTTACTGTAAATTCCATAGAACCAAAACCGGTGGAAATAGCGCTGTTGCAGTACTAAAAGTCAAAGTTAGACAAAATAAATAACTGGTTACAAGTAAATGGTTAATGGTTATGGGGACAAAGAAGTTGCTTTTGTTTGATATAACTGGAAGTATTCGGAATACTATGCGGGTACATACTTTGAGCCCGTTCAAGTTCTTCTGAACGCAGCAAGGCTGGGTTGATGTCGGTGAATCCAAAGCATAGAGTCCCAGAGTATCGAGTGTTGCGTTCAATTACTCTTAGACATATCTATTATAAATACAACAGCAAACAAGTATTAGGTTTGACTCACAAAGCCCTCCATGACTTCATGATACAATTTGATCTACAATAATTACTGTATGAACTGCGGAAGACCTATTTTGTAAACCCATTTAATTCACTCACAGGTTCATTTAAATTGATCGGGCGCTGAGTGAAGACAATTCCATGATGATAGTCCTTCGACCTATGTGCTATAGCCCGACTGGCATCAACCTTTATGTTCTTTCCGTGCCTACGGTGAAACTGGATGGTGGGGTGTGGTTTCACTATTACAATAATGCACATGGCATTAATAATAATTATATAATAATACGCAACACAATCTCAAATATTAAGTCAATATATATTAATCTAAAGTCTATACATATTAAGAAAATGTGAAATATATTCAGTAAAAGTATTTACCGATTGTATTTTGGAAGAATCTAGCTCCCAAAATTTGAAACAGGCGTTCAAAAAAATTTACTACAGTTTCCATTTTACTGAAGACTGGGAGAAAAGTTGAGTCAAATCTAATCATGCTCCAAAATTAGAACTAAATCTTCATAAATTTTCACGCTATGAAAGGTTGCCACTCACATTAGATCTTGCATCACAGCCCAGAGCAGGTAAACTTGCAGTCGCTAGTGAGCCTGGTAGAAGAAGAATAATATAATTGACAGTTGACAGTATTACTTGAACTACTAAAATTATAAGCGTTAAAAAACGAATATTACAGTTTATAAACTTCTGCCTTTCCACAACGATAAGTCTTCTTACCAGTGAAAAATAATAAAATAAAAGCTGCCACCCAAACAAATAATTATAAGATTGGATTCTTTGCTGCTTTGGGTGTTGGGTGAACTATTAAATTATGTATGTTTCCAATAATGTCAATTATTGTGAGTACCAAACTTCCTCAGTTAAGCGCTCAATCAATGCTTCACCAATATAAATTTATTAACCAAAACTTACGACAACATGCATCTAGGAAAGCTAAATACAGCTTTTCCCCGTAGAGAATCGAAAAGGGAAGTGACATTGTACACTTGAAAATCATATCATAATATATATTTACCAACTATCATTCTACAATCAGTTACTGCAACACTACCACAGATACAGAACAACACAGAAGAGCTGACCTGAAACGATAACGTCTAATTATATAAAAGAGATAGAGATAGGCACTGCACGTGATGCATTTCACATGCCCCTTCCTTTGTTGACAATAACAAAACAACTAAAGCTTTGCCTCCTGTATTGACGCTAATAACCAATAACCGAGATCCCCATTTAACACTAATATTTAAATGTTAGCTTGTAGCTTACAAACACGGAGTACTCTACATGTGTCATCTGTAATAAAAATAAATATAATCACCTAACTGCGAATTAGCATCAATAGAACTATCAAATTTTACTACGAGAATAATCTATTACCCATTACACGTAATGCTTACTTACTGACAACTGATACACTGCAGATAGAGAGAGAATAATAACCGAGTTTACTTACATTTGAGGACTTGACCATTCGATTGGCGTCACCACCCCGCTCGATCGAAAAGACTGCAGAGTGACTTTAACTTCAAAATATTTACAAAATAATGTCGTTTAGTTAATAAGTGTTAGTTGGAAAATTACTGAAGGGCTTAAAAAAGGAAGACGACGAACAAATAATAAATTGATCCTCGACTCGACTGCGTCCTCCGCATCAAGGCTCGAGAATCATACGAACCACCGACGGACTGAAAACTGATACTGAACTTGAATGAAAGCGACTGGCAGCGAATTGAAGCCCGAAGGAAGGAAAACCTAAAGATACAAGGAACTCACTATCAGGAATCAGGATAAGGATTCCTTCCCAGGCCCACGAATCCTTAACATTAACATGCACAAGAAAGCTCACTTGTCACAAGTACATACAATACATACCTAGTGAACGCACTCCAGCTGTAATACAGCTAAAGTCAATAGTATGATTTACGAGCACCCCATTCCACTCCATGCAGACGTTTCAATATGTGGCCACTGGCCACTAATACCTACTTACTTACTTATTTGCTTTTTGTGCTGAGCTGTGCTGTTCACTGCTCAGCTTACTGTAGTCTCCATTTGCCTTACTTTATACTTGAGGTAATATTCAATAATTCAATATTATTATTCGTAACACTCGTGGATAACAAATAAAAGTAAAACACACTTAACAATTAGAAACCCTGGTTTTAAAGGACATGCAACAGGGTCTTGGTCTGGAGTCTACAAGGTAATATATTACATACAGTCAGTGAAGAATCAAAATGACTCGTATCCAGTTTAAGCTAGAATTAAATTGAGGTAGGGTAGATGGGGGTAAAATGGTCAGACTGCAGGAGAGGGCGCATAGTGCCACACATAGCCGCACATTCATATACCTTAATATGCCGCCCATGTGCGGTATCTCCTCAAATGCCGCACTTCTGCTATGCCTTACTATACCGCTCATCATCATGTGCGGCAGACCTTACTGTGCCGCACTTGTGCCGCACATCCGTAGCAGGGTAATTATTTATCGGAATTAACACCGAACCAGGCTCCTAAAGCTGCCTGAAAACGGATAGGTTATATTTTTCCCTCCCGCCTGCGGCGGGGTTTTCCTACCCCCCCCCCACGCCCC
>JAQFZE010000194.1:0-34662 GCA_034695245.1 Dicyrtomina saundersi
TCTTTATGACTTTTCTTAAATTATAGTGGAGGAGAATTTCCTCCAAGATATTGGCAAGTAATGGGCGGATGTCATATTTAGGATGAATGGGAAGGTGAGGTTTCTATATGTAGATGCATCTATATTCTGAATTTATTCCAAGTTTTTACATAAAGTTCATTCCATCATCAGAGCCGGTAACACATCAACTACGGATAAATATACTATATGAAGCAGTTTAACGCTTTGCAACCACTTCGATCGGCGTCAATGTGTCTGTTCTTCTGCATGTGTGCTTTTTTTAACTGGCGCGAACTGCAAACCGCAATATGAAGGTTTTTCTGCACACGTTTTTAAAGATTTGTAGCCCACTAAATGGAGTACCTGTGAAGTTTTGTTACAATCTGCAAGAGTACACATCGTCGGTGAAGAGTCATTCTGTCGTAAGTCCAGTGGTATCTGGGGGGTGGTATGTTACTGCCTGTATTGTACTCATGACGCACACTTAGGGGTCGTCCAAAAAAGAAGTAATAAAAATTCCATTTCCAGAACATTTTGCACTTTTCAAAAACACTTTTTGAAAAGTGCAAAATGTTCTATTTACATGATTTTGAAAATTGCAAAATGTTCTATTTACATGTTTTTCAAAAGTGCGAAATGTTCTATTTACATGTTTTTCAAAATTGTAAAATGTTCTATTTACATGTTTCTCAAAAGTATAAAATGTTCTATTTACATGTTTTTCAAAAGCGCAGAATGTTCTATTTACATGTTTTTCAAAAGGTACAAAATGTTCTGGAAATGAAATTTTTATTACGTCTTTTGTGGACGACCCCTAAGTGTAAGTCATGAGTACAATACAGTCAGTAACATACCACTCCCACCTAATGCAAAGGACAACGCGGAAGCGACCTCGACAGCAGCTACCAATCGAATGGACTTGCGACAGAATGACTTTAAGAATCGTATGGACTTGCGACAGAATGATTTTAGCCGTGCACTGGACTTACGACAGAATGATTCCTCACCGACGACATGGTTGTTTGAGATTTCTGCGAGAATTGTGTAGAGTTAGGGGGTAGATATGCGAAAAACAATATTCTATAATCCATACATAGGAAAGGAATGGTAGGTCGAGCTTTTTGGAGAAATTGCATCTTGGATGCGTCAACTAGCAGCACGTTAGCATTTTACAATAAAAAGGTAATGATATTTCCTGAAGAAAGAAAGTGTATGGAAGGTGTAGGCATAGCTCATAGTCGACTCGAGCCAGATACAACAACACAGAGAAATGTGTACTGGGCTCCATTGATATATGAATCATTTCCAGTCAGGCCTTCTGGCGTGACTCCCCCTCGACGTTAACTCTGTTTCCCTTTTTTTTTTTGATTTGGACTGTTTACGAAAGTTGATTCTATTTTCTTCTAAACCAAATTTACAGCCAGTATCTTTTGTTTTTGATGTGCATACATATCAGTATAACAGTACTATGAAATGAAGATGCTGCCTACCCATATGTGTGATATATGTGCCCGCATAGTCGCAAACTTCGTTGCTTGGTCACAACACAACCATATTTTCTTAAAGTACAATTTATCCCAGTAATAATATCGGGATATGCGTTTGTGTTTAATCCTATTCAAAATCCATAATTAACAATGTTAAAAATAGGAATTCTTGCCCACCAATGAGATGTGGTCGGGAATATACTAGAAAAATTTATCGTTACAGTATAAAATATTTTATCCTTCTTTATTAACTTACGTCTAATTTAGAATTATTCGTTACTTGACTTTTTTTACCCAACTATGTATTTGGCTGCTACGAACTGAACATACTATCTGTAAAAGGCATATTAATTTCAGTAATAACTGTGAATAAACCAGAAATCCTTCCCCGTGGTCACTAGCCTGTAGGAAAGTGTAAATTGCATAATAATGATAATATTAGAAAACTTAAAGCAGTTATGAATTTTATTATCCATTTAATGTTGTGTATAGTTCTACAAATATCTGTTAAACCATTAAATTAAGTAATCTCTCTTATACAACGTGCAATACTCGGTAGTAAAATCGGAACGAAGGAATAATTCATTTGCAAACATTTTGTAAGACGCTTTCTGTTAGATAGAACTACTTAGCGTTGAAAATGATTGTGTGGGTCCATTTATCTTGAGGAGGACAGAGGGCGATGCGTGGACACTTGGAAAATAACAAAAATAGCTCGTTTATTTTCCTATAGTGTCGTGGACGTGGAGAGAAAATGAAATGTAGTGCTTATTGCTTATGGGGCTCATGTTCTTCATGGGTATGTTGTTGGAGTTGGAGATTGTATTAAATCAAACGAGGTCCGCACTATATGCTTTATACATGACGAGAAATGCTACCTTCCCAATGTCCTAATGTCTACATATAGAACCTGATTCCGTGGCACGGTGACAATTGGGACTGGGCCGAGGAGAGTGTGGTGTCTGAAACACCCAAATAATGAAGCCCAATTAAGCAGTAAATCAAAAGCAGGAGTAAGTTAGACTTGTTTTTTATTTACTTTAGATATAGAAGTGGCCTTTGAGTAGACCTACGAAAATATTGAGAACATTTGTTTTCACAATGAGTGAGTGAGAGTTCATATAGCGTCTACGCAGAGAAGAGAGGCGAGGAAACCGAGACAATCAGACAGGCAGACAGTGGGCCATGTGTTTGCTTTACTCTACGTCTCAAGTATTTGTCTTTATGACAAAGGTGGAATGGATGCAGTGTTGATGAGAGTTGGCATTGGTCTTATTGGTTCAAATGAAGACAGGATTAGGGATGCGATTTGTTTTCCTTTTGCTTTTTTTCTCGGTCTGTGTCTTGGTCTATTCTGCATTCGTAAATATAAACTCAAATGTGGAGGTCTTTGATCTCCATGAGGGGCTGTGGAAAATACTAAATCCAGAATCCAGAACCAAAATCCAGATCCAGATCAAATCTTTCCCATTTTTGCATGGAAAAATATAAATAGGCTACCATACAAACTATATATATAATTAAATCATGTGTGCTGGGGATATATATAGGACGAGTGTTATAGTTGTTGTCTCTGTGTTTTCTAGGACTACCTAATCCGTAAGTACGAGGTACAGGAAAGCTCAACTGTGATCTTGATGAATAGCACTTCAGCGAGTGTTATTAATTTCAAAGGGAAGGAGAAGATTTTAAAAGACCCCAAAGGAATTGATTTCCCTTTTAAACGCCGTCTTTATTCACAGATTTTGAGTTCAGGACCTTTGATTAGAATGAACAAAAGTAGCTCGACAACAACATCTTCCCCCCTCACTCCAGTTACAGTCACTTCCAATTCCACTTCACAAATGTCTTCGTCCTCGACGACGTCGTCGTCCTCCTCCTCCTCATTGTCGGCCTCCTCTTCAGGAAATGTGTCAATGGAGATGGTGAGTCCAACATCAAGAGAATCCTCCCTAACAACGACCAACTTTATCGTCCATGCAGATCAAAATAAAAATGACTTCAAAGGATTCTTTTTTGGTGCGTATTGGGTAAGTCAGTCAGTCAGTCAGCCAGTAAGTCAGTCTGGGCAATTATTTTTTTCCCTTGTTATATATTTTCAACTTCTATCCTCTAATCTCATCTCCTTTTCCCAGGTTCCCAGAAAGACACTAAAATGTAGACTAGGAAAATGCAGGAAGTTCTTAAGTGAAATGCTCTAAATTCCCTTTTGAATCTCACATACTTGTACATACTTCAAATTACAGAATTTTTTACTTAGGGATGATTGCGTAGGTACGTTATCAATTTTGATGATTGGTGCGTGGACTTAGTTATTGAAAAGACACTTTCAGCCTTTTGCTATTTCTTACAGTACCACCATGCAAATAGTAATTCAAAACACCCAAGCGCACGCATTTGAATTTTGCTTGAAAATGACATTTTTGACAGGTTACTCAACGTAATTAAGTATTAAGTAATTAAAAGTAGACCTTTAAAATGCTGCTGATTTAGTCATGTATTTCGAAAGAATGCTAAATTAAGTACATAGGTAGAAATAGATTTTAAATATTATTTGCCATATTCCCCACATACTTTATAATAGGCAAAATTTTTCTGTATTTATAAAACACGCAATTTAAAATATAATATGTGTCTGACAATTTTCCAGAAAATCCTGTTCTAACATTTATTTTCAATTTAAAAAAAAATATTGTGAATTGGCTAGTATTGCTCCTAAGCAAAAAATTTGTAAAAGAACTCTTATCTTCCGTTTCCAGTTCCATTCAAGATCCCAACTTGAACTTTCATCTATAGCGCTCTCTATGTAGTCTATTTTCTCCTCTGTTTAGCCTCTTCATCTTCCATTCAGCTACACACTCCACAATCCTCATCCGATTTAACTCCAATATGTGTTCCATGGGAGTGTAATAATTCCCTAAACATTTTTCCCTTTGATTAAAGCTCTATGTAGAATTTTTATATATACACTAATAATACATACGACGATGGTTTCATTTATCTATGTAAAATATGCATGTAGACTAAAGCTCCGTAATATGATGATGAAGGGTTATTGATTTGTAGTGCCCTCCGTGTCGAACTTTTACCTCCACCTTGATTGAAGTCTACAACCGAGTGAGGAAGGAAGGGAGGAATTTCCAAATCATTTTCGTCAGCTCTGACAGGTAAACTATGAGATGAATGGAAACCAATAAAGCGTTTGCCTTCTAACTTTAAGTGTAAAATTTGTGTACACATTTAATTTAAAATTCTTTAATAATTAGGCTTTAAAAATTCTGAAAGCTATAGTATAAGGAAAGACAGAGTTATTAGAAAGGCCAGGGAGACAAGGGAAATAAGTCTACGCACCTGAATTATTTAAAATATCGTATTACCATTTGTGCAGCTTCCCTTTCACCACCACCACCACCTCCTCCAATAAAGAGGAAAGAGAGTGGCTGAGGGGCAAATCCTAAATCTAAACTCAGTCATGTAAAGATAATCAAGCATACTTTCAGTAGCTTTGTAGGGTGGGATGTGAGTTTTGTGGATGAGTGTACATAGGAAGACATAAGTTAAGTTTGTGTTTGCCGTGTGTGTCTACGCATGTGTGTGCATACATATGCTACCTTGTCAGTACTTGAGTACTCATTTCCGACATTTTTAGAACCTTTACATAACCTGATGCATAAGTTCCTTTTGATCTCCTACATTCTTTTGACTAACTCTTTGAACCAATCATTCATCAAGATGTGGTACTTCTTTGAAATTTCATTTCATCAGCGTTTCTATCTTCAACAAAAAAAAAGAGAGAAAAGTTTTGAGCGACTTTCTGTAGTCTTTCGCGCTCTCTATCTCTCTCTCTCTCTCTCTCTGTCTCTCCATCTTTCTCCTCAACACTCTTCCCCATCTCTCCTTACAAGCTGTCTTTTCAATCTTGACAATTAGAACTGAGAAAAATTTCCATAAATTTTCTCTTCATTTTTTTTACGCGTTCGCGTTGAGTCGACACATTATTATGTAAAGTCTGAGCGTCTGACTAGTGAGAGTTGAGAGCTGCTGTAGGATTTCTTCCTGAATTGTAGAGCTTCCAGGAACTTGCCGAGTATTTTAGTCTCTCGTATATATTATTATCATTCCATAAGGATGAGCTTCAGGTGGAAAGTGGAAAGGAGAAGAAGAGCGTCCTGGGCTATGGCTATGGCCGTGCGCTATCAGTATTTGCGACGGACTAGTTTTATGTTAACAAAGTCAAGAGGTAGGATTGCTCTAATTGCATGTAGGACTATATCTCAATTTGTATTTTCAAGAATTCATCTATGTACTCCCAAATCCACGAAACGGCATGAATAGTTTTAATTTGAATCTGTTTTAGAGGTGAGTATACAAAAATGTGTAGGATAAATTGGTATGGCTGACAGGTGAAATTGTGAGAAGGAATGGAGGATGACGCGAAAATGTGTCTGTGAATGGAGACCAAAAGAGAGTCTGAAGCTGAAGCTACAATCTAAAAAAAAGTGATAGTTGATAGTTATTTAAATTGTAATGTACACAGCGTACGCAGTGTATGCAGAATGCAAATGGATGCCTGTCCATGCCACACGCACTTTCATGCACGCAGGCAATGTCGGTTATAATTACGTTTCACAAATCACCGTCAAATATAGGTTGATTACATTGGAAAAACTTGTATCACCCCCGCAGCCTTATCTGTCAATCTCCCATCTACAATACAATCTACATGCGTATAACATATAGTTTTCTAAAAATATAATTCTGGGGGGAAACTTGGTAATCCGTAGATTGGTAGATTGCTGGGAAGAAAAAAGCATGCATCTTTCCTGAACTCTCTCTCCTCCCTTCCACTGTCTCCATTTTTGTTTAAGATTTATATTTCCTGGTTACAATTTGATTTACCTTTATTATCTTTCATGAATACTAATACTAAACTATATGGGGGAATGGGACTCTGTCCGTCTGTGTGTGTGTGTGTGTGTGTGTAGGAGTAAGGAGTCCTTCGAGCGATTTTTTTCTTCCATGCCTTGGCTGGCAGTTCCATATGAGAATGAGGAAGGACGCCAAGAACTCACCGAGTACTTCAACATTAAAGCTATACCTTCCCTCATTATCGTCGACGACCAAACTGAGAAGATAATAACAGCAGAGGGTCGACTGGAAATCAACGAAGATTTAGAAGCATTAGTAAGCTCTTCCAAGTCAGCATGCCTCCGTAAATATTTCTTCCTGTACTCTACTCACATAATTCACAATGGGGCGTACATATACTGAGTACTGTGTATACGCACTTGCATGTGTGTGTGTGTGTGTTTGGATAACTCGGTAGAGTAGAGTACAGACTGAGGAGATGGAACGCTCCCGCTGAATGCATCCACAATATTCCTTATTTCCCGTGACTATTGCCTTTCTTGAAGCCTTCACTATAAAAACTTTCCTCCTCTCAGTTCGTCTCCTTTCACTTCTATTCTCATCCTCACTTATTAAATTTAACTTACCCCTAAATCATATGCATCATTTAGAATTTTGTCAAATCCTCAAGAATTTTATTATTCCCATCCTCCCTCCTCCTGCTCATAATAATATCCTCACACTCACTCAGATCCATATCTTCTAATTTCCAACTCAATTTTGAGCTCATAATTCCTACTATCGGTAGTGCGTGTCGCTATCCCTTTACATTTCCTTTCTCCCTTTCACTTTGACATAGATTGTACTCTTCACTGAAAGATCGCCAACTGTGCCATGTCACGAGTATTCCCGGTGCAGTGTCACCTTCCCCTTAATGTGTGTACACTCCAAATGTATACACATACTTTGCCCCTTACTTTTATCTAAATTAGGTACATGCGTTCTATCCTCTCTTTGTGTAAGATACTTTGAGCTAAAATGTCATGTCAATACGAATGTAAATTCAAATGTGGGCTGTTTAATGTATTGCAGGATTTTCCATGGTACCCAAAGCCGGTGGAGGAGCTGAGGGATAGACACTCCGCCATTCTCAACTCTACTCTCTGTGTCATTTATTTTCTGGGTAAGTTTCTCATGACAACTACTAATGAATTTATATCCATATATATTTCCAAGAATAAATGTGTGTACGTTTGTAGCTTTGGCCCTCCAGGCAAAGATCCCATTAGTGAAATTATTGTCAAAATTCGATATGTAGATATGTAGGTTTTGCCGTATATGAAACTTAAAACATATAGGTAGGTAGGTAGGTAGGTAAGTATTACATAGTATATAAATAAGCCAGTATTTACGCTATTCTATACTGCTGTTTCTTACAGTACAATACAGTTTTCTCTGGCCTCATTATTGTTGAAACAAAACAAAGGGAAATTTTTAATTTTGAAAGGCTAAAGAGGGCTTTAGAGATGGCATTTCCTAGATTTTCTAAAAAATGCAGTCCTACTTTATCTTGCTCTTGTTTCACAAGATAATTATCCGTTTTCCATTTTGAGGCTTTGGCTCTGACCTTTTTGTTAGTGGGAAGAAGAGGTATTGGATTTAGAATTAAAGAAGGGATCTGAGGGAAGAAAGGTAGTTTGTCATTTGTGGTCGAGACCATACTGTAAATCACTCTTTGTACTATAGCATAGGAGTAAGACCTCATTGTCATCTCCAAAGAATCGTCTCATGTATAATAAATTAGATTGGATGAGTAGATGCATATAATTAAAATCGGGTAAATGTATTATTTTAATTAATTGTAATTAGATATTCCAGATGAAACTTCGTCAAGGTCAAACTTTTCCTCCCTTTGAGTTTAGTCTTTAGTCAAAGAAATAAGAGTTTCGGCCTCAATCCTGGCAGCAGCAGCAGAACAACTGACCGCAATATATCTCTTTTTTCTTTGAAGGAAATTCACTATAGTGTAGCTCAAAGGTATTATGTTTGCAGACAGTTATTTGTAGAATAGAAATATCAACTGTGTAAGTAGGTACCTTTATGTACGGAGATCTAGAAGGAAAATAAAAAGTTCAATTGACGTGGGTACCTTAAAGCTTCTATTAGAACAGCGGGTCTCCAATAGAGGCCGGGTTAATACACTGCAAGCCTGTTACAACTCAAACGGGCGTATATTTCAATAGAGCAGGGTTCTAATTAAATTGTGGACAAAAGAAGCGAGAGTTTTAAAGCTTTTTGAATTATTACAAGAATCAAATACCAGTGATATGGGATACAACCCGGGTCTCCATTAGAGCCAGCGGGTTACGACATAAATTTTAGAATGGAGCCCGGGGGCTCTATTAGAAGCTTTACGGTACATTATTCAATTGAAACTGTTCACGTATGCATCCTTGTGATGTAGATGTACGGACGGCTGCGGATGCACCTTGAAATATAATGAGCATCTGCAGCAGATAGCTTTCACATACGTGTCAGCTATCTGCTCCACTCAGTGCGTGTGTCAATATTCATGTAGGGGTGTCTGCCAGTTAATAAAAGAAATGTGTGGAGCGTGTACATTGGAGTATATACTCTGTGTGTCTGTGTGTGTATGTGTGTATGTGAGGATCAAATGGGATCAGGTAGCCACATTTAATACTGTAATCGAGTCTCACGTTCTTTGAATGGATTCATTCTCTAGGGGATGATGATAGCGAATATGAGAAGGCTGAAAGTATTTTGCATCCAATCGCAACTCAAATCGCTGAGTCAGATATCGAAGAGGTTTTCCAACCCAGATTCTTTATTGGAACGGATGTAAGTGAACGTCTGCCCTCTGTTCTACATCTAGTTTTTGCCATTAGAAAACCCCGAATCGGAGAAACGTGGAAATCCGGAAACTGCATGTGAACCATAATAATATAACCATATCCCATAAATAATAATGATTTTTTTATTCTCAAATTCTCCTTTTCACCCTCCTTTCTCCCTTTCTTTCTCTCTCTCTCTCTCCGTAGCTGTATAGCTCCTTTGTCCTAAAACATCAGCCGTGCACTCTTTAACTACTCAAGCCGGAGTGACACACATTGTCCGCCTGAATTGCCCTCATAGAATGCAATGCTTGTAGTCCCATGTACCGTCGTTTTAATAATCTACATATATTTATAATAATATTAGGAATGTACATGTGGCCAAATGCCTTTGGCAATGTTTTATGCAATGCATTCACCATGATATAATCTTTCTTTTTTATTTTACTGTGAGTTATTTTGGAGTTTTCTCTTAGTTTTCTTCAACGTCGTCCGTGTCCTACACTGTAGGAGCATCATGTACGAGTTTTACGAATACTTTTAATATTCTTCATGTTTTTACAGTCGGAATTGGCAGAGTCACTACGGCACTTCATAGATTTGGAAGATTCCACCCCATACATCGTCATCTTGGAAATAGCCCGGCTAAGATATGTTACATTGGCAACTGTACAAGTCCTGGATCATCGGCATCTTTTTGAGTACTTAGAAAAATTTCAGAACTCAAAACTAAAGTATAGCTTCCTCGATGGTCACGGATTTATTCACAAATGATGATGATTAATGAATGAATGGGTTTTCCCTCTCTCTTTTTTATTTTTTTACATTTTTATATTATTTGTTCAGAATGAAAATTAATTGCCCAAATAAATTATTGCAAATGCTTATAGGTCGGGAAATGGCATGAATCAAAATCAATTTAAGAAAAGTTTTTTTAGATTTTTATAATCGTGCTTATATAGTTCAAAAGGCATTGTAAATTGTAATTTATTATCAGTACTTTAATGTAGCTTCACATCACTGCTCTTACAATTTAAGAGTTTAACTTCCAGGAAATTGCAATAAAAAAAAACCATGTTGTCTGTATATGTTGAGTATGTGTATATATGTTGACTGATATTTATTTTATTTAAGGTATATGTCTGTACATATACAGACATATAAGATGCTCTCAGGTAGGTTGTAAAAGCGATGATGGGAGATAAGCTTTGATTTTTTTTTGCTTTGCTTTGGTGTACTTAAAGCTCAAGTATACTATACGAAAACCTAAGATCGACCAAAGTATTTTTTTTTCCAATCTTCAATCTATCTACAGCGCGATGACTATTACTGTTGGTTACTCTTTGAAACTGACGTTGAAGGAGGGGATATGCAAAATTTAGCGGAAATCAATCCGTGTTCTGAAGCTCGTTGAGAAGGTCATATAATGGAAAAGTTGGTCCGGGGGGCGAGGGAACTTTACATAAGCTCCTATGAAGTTTCGACATTTACAGCGGAGTATATATATATATAATAGAAATCTTACTCTCTATTTTGAAGTGATTCTCATTTGATAGATCGTACACTCTCCATCGTGTTTCACTCCAATGGCCCATTTATTTCCTCATTTAGTTTGAATAGAAGAAAATCCGAGGAGAGATCCGGGGACGTATTCAATTTGAGTCAATGATGAACCGACGGGAATTATTGTTATTGACTAGCTCATACAGTCAGTTTTAAAGAGGGGGTTATCAAGCTTAGTCTATGCAATTATATGAGATTCTTACTTCATTATTTCTTATTTTACTACGTAATTATACCTGTGCCAGTAACAATAAAGGCTATATTCCTCTCGAAATGCTCTTGTATATAAATGGTGGAAATGCAGGAGGAGAGCGGCTTGACTGCCGAAGGGTTCGAGTTGGAAAAAGGTATTAAATTCAATTTCATAAAACAATTTTCCCTCTTCCTCTTCCTCTACTTACATTCCTACTCTCTGGCTCGGGTTTAGATTTACTTTCCATAACCTCAACCAACTATCTTTTCGTTAACATCAAAACTATCCGTATATCAACTTCCACATCATTTTTCTATCAATTTTTAGGTAGCATAAAAATTATTAAATTCCATGACGTAAATGCATATATATAGCTTTAAACAGCTACTTTTAAGTACATAGTAAAATATATCCTTGCCTAAGAAGGAACTATAGCCAATCGTTAATTTTTTATAATTTGCAACAGAGAGAGAGGAACTACGCGTATAGCAGCCCTAAGCGGAAGTTACTCTTCACAAAATCCAAACAAATTTAATTTGCACATTTTTTAAAACAATGTTGCGAAAGAACACAAAAATAAAACTGGCTCAATAATGGCTTCCGCCCTGAAAATTTTTTCAATCCTCTGTTACATAATTTACTTTCACCAAAAATATTAAAATGCATTAAATTATTAGCATTACATAGCTTCGGGATAATTTAGGGAGGTCATGGTCCTTAACATAACTGGAAGTAAATGACTGGCAGTTTTTTTAGTCGCCGGGTGTGGTAAGGCAGATTTTAACCTACTGTATATATATATGCTATATGCCCATAATGTTTAATGTATAAGCTGACGTCAAATCAACAAAATGAAATACTTTATAAATAAATTATTTACGAATATTGAGTTGGACATCTGCATGACTGAAGATATGCATAAATTAATACAAATGCGGTACAATAACTATTTACTTTTTTAAAACTTAAATATTCACTATTTCCCCCTCTTGTATCATGCATGGTCTTGCCTCTAGACTGTCTTTTGCAACGCAGTATTTCAGTCGACACTATCCTCCGTCTGAAAAACTCTTCTGTCTACGCTCGAGTATTCCGCATGCTAATGTTTCTGCATTCCCATGGCCTGCACTATTATTACTCCTGCAGCGAAACTCTTCAGGATGGTTCCCCCTTTTTTTTGCATGATTTGAAAATTACATCAGTACTTCATTCCCGTTCCCAAGGAGTATATTCAAATTTAATCAGTACTTAATGAACTGAGGGACCCCACTGCATTTTCTGGTTAACTTAACAATTTTACAAAAGTGGGTCGAGTTTGGAAGATCAGCTTAGCTTTCATCGACAATAAAAGCAACGCTATATAATTTCACATTGAATTTTATATTTATACTTTCACAACATTGCAATGCACGAATGGCACGAACATTCCAAATTCCAAATCTCTCTGCTGTCCTAATAAAAGGGAAAAGTAGATTTTCTTGGTCTATAGGCTCTTCTAAAAGACTCAAGTTTAGGTACATAGGCGTAAAGCTATTGAAAAATTGAAAGAATGCAACACAATACAATACACAGCGGATTACAAAGAACAGGAAAATATTTCAGGATTATTTATTTAGCTTTGTACAAACATGTGAGGCAATATGGACGTGATTTATTGTGGATAATTTGTTCCTGCCATCCAGTGCAAACATAAAATGTATTTGTTTGGTTCTGGCGTGTAATCGTCGAAAGTGGTTTTTGCTTTACGTAGAAGGTCTCAAGATTGTCTAAAATAGTGTTTGGCATTAAGCCTCTGACTGCACAGATCAACCATGCATTAGTTGTTGCAGATTTATTGCAGTTAAAATTCCTCAGGCATATGTATGTAAAGAAATATTGATAGTATTATTCAAACTAGAAATATTTTTGAATAATTGTAATGTCGTCATCCGGGAAACGTTCGTAACTACAAAGTATGTATGTGTTCTTATTAGCTATAAGGCTCGAAAAATCCAAAAGTATTGTCAGTAGAGGCACCTGGGAAAACAGACAAAATTGAGAAAATTTGCTTGACTGTTTTCATAGAAATTAATGATAAAATAATAATTCCATGGGATACTGAGGTCTGAAAAACTGTCATTCTAAAAAAAATACCATCGCCGGACGAGCTATATTCTGGCGCCAATAGCATTAAATTATATATTGTACATATGCGTGAGATCTTCGTAAGTTTCTCGATTTTTTATATAACTCCATTCACAGCCATCTACTAGAATCTGTTTCAAAGTGAAGAAATCTTAATAAATATATATGGAGTAGTTTGTGTAGTCTCCATTGTACCCATATGATTTTAATATTTCAACCTTTCAGTGATATCCATTGTATGAAAAATCATGCTAAATTTCCATTTTATATTATCAAGCATGTGTAACTATTACCTCTGCAACTCTTGGCCTCAAGTTGTAATTGGATGACATAGACCCAGCGTATGCCCCGCAGTCCATGATGGCCAGATGTTCTGAGCATGGAAATGGCAAGGAAATGTTTTTTCCAAGAAAATCGGCTGTCTCGCAGACAGGGCCTACTACATCGTAGGGGCTCCACTACAAACGAAATATTAAGTGTGTGATGCAATACTGAACGTTAGCAATGATAATATAAATCGGATTTTCAATCCTATCATAAATGGATATAATGTGCAAAGCAACTTACTTTCATTGATCTTTGTAGTTTAGTAGGGTAGATTCGGTGATATGAGCCGTACAAACAAGGTCGAATTAGGTCAGTCATGGCTGCATCTACCACCATGTACTTCTTAGCCGACGTTTCTTTTGTACCCAAAACTTTGGTCACCAAAGTAGCAGAATTTCCTACCTGATAAAAAAACAGCTTGTAGATACATAATCTAATATTAAAACTGTCTGTAATTTTAAGTGTTAAAATCCTGATATTCCAGATGTGTGCCTTATAGGTATATTACTACACAGTTGTTTATGTAAAATTGGGACCATTTTTTGCGAATGCAAAAAAAAATAAGCAAAGAAATCATCAATTAAAAGCTGCATTTTCTCTCATTAATAATGCACCTTCTTCCCTGCCAATAATTAAAGTAGGTAGGCACGATTAATAAAGAATTGAATGTGGAATTCGGTAGCTCTTTGAAGTATTTTGGAGGTGGTATGGTATCAACTAAATATTTATATTATGTAAAAATAATTGTCGCAACTTCTTTTAGCTCCTTGCCGAGGAAAATTTAACGACATGCATCGTATATTTTCTACAATAATGATGGGATTTGCAATAGTACGCGGGCCTAAAATAATACAAATTTGTAAAAAATGTAAATTTTTACGCGCAGGTTTGAAAGGCTTGAATAGAGCGAAGGTATTTTTGCCATAATGAATGAAATGTATTAAACAAGCAAGCAATATATTTACTCCCATTTTCTATTTTTAGCAACTTTTTAAGGTGGCATATCTAACTAACCAAGGATCGACCAGGTTCGAGTAGAACCTTGATATTCTTGGGTAGGAGTCGAGACATGGGCTCCATGAAATGAAGAAGCGGTGGAATGTCTTTAGTTTCCTCTGAGGTCTCTGAGTCGATATTATTATTCGTTGGAATGTCCATGAGGAAAGGTTCAATACCCGGAAGAGTCCCATGATAATTGATTCCGATACCTCCGCCAATGTCCAAGAGTTCAATATGAATTTCACTCTTTGCCAGAGTAGTGGACAGATCCGTGACGAATCCAGCAATATACTCGTAAACCCTAGGGTCGTAAATACAACTGCCCAAATGGCAGTGAATCCCATACACTTTGATTTTCTCATGTTCTTGGAGAATTTCCAGGATTTGGTTCATGTCACGCGTGTCGAAGCCGAATTTCGAACTCTCCGACGTATTCACGTAAGGATGGACGGTTATATTGCACTCGTATGGAGGTGGTCGGACGCGAAGGAGGACTCGAACTACCAAAAACAAAAATACCGGTCCGAAGACACAACAGACTGTAAATGAATTAAGAATTACTTGTTCCCCATTGTCAGCCCATATTGTATACTTATGTTTTCCTTCCACACACCAAACCAACCCTCCCGCTTGCTTAATCTCATCTCTCGTATTGTGTTTTGTACAGGTACGCAGCTACATCTCTTGTTTCTCTATACATTTCTTTGCATTCATAGCCATGCAGTCCCGTGCACAAAGTACCTATACCTACCTACATACGAAGGATCCGCAGTCACATTCACATCTGACAGCGACACACACACACACACACACATTCACATCAACATTTCCCAATATAAGTTTGTACGCTTGATCAGTAGTTTCTGGGATTATACAGCTTACCTTCTTTTTCTGGGAATTCCTTTAAAGATAATCGCACTATTTGTTCCGCGTCAAAGACTGAGTCAACATTAAGGAGAACTCCATGCTCGAGAGCCAGCTTAACTTCCCACCTAAAGGTGATGTCAATCAAAATATGCAAGACGGGAAATCCAATTAACTAGATTGAACTAGCACATTAGTTTGCACTTCTGCCTCTCACTATTGAGTCTGGATCTTGATCTGAAAGAGATCAAGACCCAGACCCAGACCAACTTTCCCCCTCAAGACAATCATTCGTATGGAACACATCAAAAAATCTAACGATGCAGAAGAGCTCGTTCAAGGTATAAAGAGAGAGAAATGAATTCTTCCTTGTATTTATTCTGTACAGAAGAAGTGGGACCCTCCTCGAACTGTCAATAGTCCATACAAGTGCCATGTGAGTTGTACTACAGTAATTTGTACTCTCTGCGTACCGTCATTACTGGGAACATGCAACATTCTCCCCAACACTCTGCTCCCGTGCACTCTGAGCCTCTCGTCAGTTTAGTCAGTGATTACATGTCCTGATGTTTCCTCACTCTCACCCGAAGCCGAAGGTCTCTCTTTCTCCTCCAACTCTCACCCCACAGAGCAGGATTGAGATTACTACTACTATTACCATTGACCCAGACTCATTCGCCATGGGGAGCGCATAGAGTCGTATTTCATTAGATTACATTATACAAGAGATATATTATCATGTCCCACAGACTTGGCATCAAAGAAGGAAGAAAGATGAACTTGTGGCCCACGAAATAGAATAAGGTAGTCCGCCTATTTCTCTTCCAGAGATCCCGCCATCCAGACTCACACACGCTGTATTTCCCTATTATTCCCTCACAGGAGCATTCATGGGAGCCTTTAAACATGCGTAGGTACCTACATACAAGTTTGTGGGTCATGCAGAGTCACTTGATATAGATATAAGTGTAGGCTCATAATAATGTAATCATGGATTTGAGTTCTTGTTCGTCTTCGTACTCTATGTAGTATACGGATATAATATAATTTTAATTCTAAAAGAAGAACTCGCCAAAAAGGAGTAAGTAGCACGCTACTACTGCTTTTTGGCGAGGTCTATAGCGGCGGTGGCAGTGATGGGCAGGACACTGAGGACATAGAGACAGAAATTTGGTACATACAATTATATATAGGAGCGAAAAGAGGCATATGGAGCAGAGAGGTATGTGTGCACATGGATGACATACAATAGAAATTACATTCGTCGTAGATTGTGATTTTTTTTTGAAGTTTTCCTACACGCGTGTATGTGTGGGATAAGTTATTACCTTTGCTTCCCGTTTCCATTAAAAATGATATCTTTTGGCAAAAATCCCACTTTTAATCCAGTCAGAATCTCGTAACCAGACACCGTAATGAGCATCTCAACACCCAGGGACTTGAGTTCCTCCAGAATACGAACGTTTCCATTCGCTTTCACTGCATACCTGCCACCATCCACAAAAATCATCAATAATATCAAAAGTCTACTCGTTCCGTCTCTCCCCCCTCATCTCCCTCCTCCTCCTCCTCCTTATTTTCCTATAGTGGAAAAAGCTCTCAGCTGGTGCTAGGGCTGTACGTACGTGCTCCGTCTGCTCTATATGGCCCATGGACGGACGCCCGTGACGTTGTTCCTCCTAGCATTCCTTGTAAAGTTGAGCAGAGTGACTCAGAGCATACTAATCATGAAAATCAAGCGGAATAATGAATGAAAAACAAATTTGAAATGCCAATATAGCTTGGCACGGTCTGGCAGGGAATGGCTCATGACTTGGAATTCCACTCAATTGGTTTGTCTCGACCATGTAAATTACAAATTTTGCACATTCACTCATTGTCAAGGCAAAACAAAAAGACTGCCGTTGCCGCTATGAGAAGCTCTCCAGCCTCTATACCTCTTTAGATTGGAATTTGAATTTGAACTTAAAATAGGGAAGAATAGACACAGAACAGAGACCTTACTAGTTAGATTCACCCTGTCCAATTCAACTTGTGACATTTTTCGCTTCTGTACAACTCAACTTTTGAAACTATGTGTATGCATATGTCTAAATATTTGATATTTATTGAAATATCTCTGGTGGAAATAATGTTCAGAGAAGCTACTGTTAATACATAATATCGTCGGTGAAGAATCAAAATGACCCATTTCCAATTTAAGCTAGAATCAAAATGAGCTATGTCATAAAAAAAAATGAGAAACATCCGTAAAATGTTAATTAGGAGTTTTTGAAAAGTGTAAAATGTTCTATTTTCATGTTTCTGAAAAGGTGCAAAATTTTCTAATTCCATCTTTTCAAAAAGGTGCAACATGTGCAAATTCCATGTTTTTGAAAAGGTGCAAAATGTCCTATTTACATATTTTGAAAAATTGCATAATGTTCTATTTAAATGCTTACAAGAAATATTACAGTATTTTTGTAGACAGTGGATATTGTTTTTAGCAAAAAATGGATATGGGTCATTTTGGTTCTTCACCGACAATATGTATTATGAATCGAATAATAATTTACACGGAAATATAATTATTAAATTACAAGCTTTGCACCTCCTAAGAAAACTATTGCAAATCTGAAATATGGTCAGCCGTGTAAAAGTCAAGCTTCATAAGTTTAATTGTACCTACATAAGTCGAATTGACTACAAGTTGAACTGGCTAAGGTGAATGTGTATAGCACAGGAAAACATTAAACATCTCCTACCCCAACACTCCTTGTAGTTGGCATGCTCTCATCGAGTCAAGGTAGCTCCGGGTATTATTCCTCAAAGCTGCTTTGCTGTACAGGAAAACCGGTGTATTGGCTACTTCCGTGGTGATACTATAATGAATCAGAATAAAATGTCCTTGCACTCCCTTATGTATAGACTTGTTATAGTACTCCACACTTATCGCTATAAGAGAATGACTATTCATTTATGACGTCTGTAGGAGACTGGATCTGTATTGTTTATCTCCTCGCCTCATTTTACTTTAATTTACTTTTTCATTATACAGTATGGAGTCTATAAGTCTCAAGGTAGAGGGATTGGGATTGGAGAGAAGAAAGAAGAAAGGGGAAATAGTTGGAATTGAAATATAGAAATGGAGGAGACGGAGAGAAGAGAATGGAAAGGAAATAGAAAATTACATGTCTAATTTTCCTTGTAACGAGGAAAGTTTTATTTGAAACGAGGAGTGAGTGAATATACATTTATACAGTGTATTTCCAACGGAGCTCAAAGACAGGAGGAACTCTAGCATTAAAAGGTGGAAGGTATAGCAAAAAAAAGAGCTTTCTCGGAACATGCACAACGTACAAAGTAGGAAAGGACCAAGACACACTATACTTTACGTGAAGAGAAAAGGAAATGTTTTTGGAGGGGCTTACGAGAGAGAGAGAGAGTATGTATCTGATCTGATCTATTTTAGCATGCGTATATATTAGACTAAATCTCACGATTTTCCTCGAATTGAGATTTGATGGATCCCAGTAGGTAAGTTGTTGACGAGCTCTCCAATGTCCACTTGTTCGCAGAAGAGTAATCCATCTTGGAAGTAAAAGGGTGGAGTCCCCATTATTACTCTGTCTCTCCAACTCTCTCCACGTCTATACCCGGAAAATATATTCAAGAAGCTCACGAGCTCAGTCTGAAGAAAAGAAGAACTCACATTCAGTCCAGATGGAGAATGGATGCAGTATAGATGAAATAGTCAGTGAGGAGCGGAATAAAAAGGGGGAAATAATACTCGTTTCAAGTCAAAGCTAAATCCCCGTGTGTAATACTAATAGTAAATATGCTGGATCCCGGAACTTGGTTCTGGAGATATAGTGCAGGGGTATATAGTTATATAGTTCTGATGACTGTCCGTGTAAAGTCCCACAGTATTAGAAAATTGAAACTGAAGAATAGAACTCTTCCTGGTTCGGCCGACTGATCAGTTCACACACACACACACACACCAACTCTACTAACATTTCCAAACAACATCTCAGCTAACATACAGACACAGATCAAGTGAACGCACACAGGAGATAGACTACTACTAACGATAAGTAGAACTAACACACACAATTCAGACGAGAGTTCATACGTGAGTATGGAGAGAAGGAAGTGGGATAGAGAACAGAGAATAAATGCGTATATATCCCCCCTCTTGTTGTTGTTAGACTATTGTTCTTATTCTTCTTGTCCTACCAGTTTTGTTTCAGTATCAACCATTATTAAGTCATGTGTTTTTGTGTTTTGTCTAGATAGGTAGCTACTTCCAAACAATCCGAATACAATATATTTTTTGTATATAGGTATATAATGATAGGAAACAGGGAGATTAAGTCTGCATACCTTGGTGGAATATAAAAAAAACTGGGGTAGAGAGAGAGACCCACCGAATAGGAAACTGTAGCTAAAAGATATCAAGATTGAGACTTTGAAGTAAAATTAAAAATCTCGTCCTAACTTCGCAATGAGGAAGCTCTGATTGCGAGAGATAGATCATTCTCTTTGGATATCGATTTTGAATTCATTTAAAGTGAAACTCACGTAGATATAGACGTTGGATTTGGATGTTTAGGTGGAGAGAACGCAGGAGCTGAATAATGTATGTGTTCCTCTTATTAAATATACACGTTGGAAAAACTGGGTAGGAGACTACTACTACTGCTACTGTTATTACTCTTGCCTCAAGAACAGTAGCTAGGCAACTTCATAATTATCACGAGATTTGCATTTATACCAAATGCTTGGGCTGATAAGAGACTCTCACGATATTATCAGAGTCAGGAGGGAAAAGTTATAGGTAGCTTTAGCGTGGCGTATAATTATCATGAAATCATTATTGATACGCTCTCATTTCAAATTCATTATTTCGCCTTGCCGTGTGGAGGAGCTTCGTCTCGACTCTTTACGAGTCCCAGCTCCGTAGTACGTCGTACGTCTCCTCTCTCCTATATACATAATGTAATGTAAGCCTGATGATGATATCAATCGCAATTATTGCAGAAACAACCATTCCCTGATTTTTTCATCCGTCCTTTGCATTGAAACTTTGCAAGTGTGACCTTTACACACCCATCATCAGAATTTTGCTTTTTTTTTTAAATAAGTGGCAGAAAAAATATTCCCCTATTGTTTAGAGATTATCAATATAGAGTTTCAATGGAATACCATTCAATTACCAAGAAAAAACTTATAAATTGCCTTTTTTTTTGTTTACTATTAATTGTAAACATATGTGTATATTAAGTCTTAGAATCGCGATGAAAAATTTAAAATGTGTGAAGGATATATATTTTAAATCAAGCAAAACTGATATAACATTTTTTACATTTCAAAGAATTGCAAAATTTTTTAACTTCATATTGCTGATTAAACGCATAGTTCGATGAATGGTTCTATAGCTTACAAGACAACAATCTATAATGGTCATACACCATATAAAAAACATGAAATACTCATTTTCAAAAGCGTAAAAGTACCTACCTACTTACTAGTAATTCTAATTGCATGGATTTGAAATAACGTGTACCACGCTACCACGAGTACGAAGTACGAAGTACCTAATTCTTAAGGATTTGTCCTGAATGATTTAAGTCAGAGCATCCCAATCTCTTGGCCCATTTAAAATGGTTTAATTTGCAGATTTTTAACTCTACTCTGATTTATGGCAATTATATGGGAGCTTTGCCCCAATTATTTTTTTTCGTTCCGTAACCTTTTTTGGTAAAAAAAAATAATAACGAAAATGATTTTTTTCCCTACTCAGCATTTTTGCTGTAAATTGTAAATTTGACTCGTCTCCTCAAATGATTCCTGTCGCTGTCAGTCTCATCAATTTTCAAATCCGAATTATCTACCTATACCTATATATACTATTAAAATCTTCAGGTTCATTCAATCTATTCAAGGAATAATACCTATGTTATATAGTTATATTGCATGCTGAATGTGAAAAGTTCTGATTTTGAGCACCCTATATAGACTTTTCCTAGTTTTTTTTTCAATAGCTGTCATAATATTACCCTGTGCTCTAGTTGTCTCTGATGATAATATAACCTCTTTAAGGAGTCATCCTTTCATTTTCTTTTTTTAAGACTAGGAATGAAATAAATGATCAAAATGATATGTTAACTACATATATGTACTAGAGGCTGGTGCTGGTGTAGAAGGGGAATATATGTAGACTGTAAACATATATTTTTTATATAAATTTTTAAATATATGTGGTATGCCTACATATATTTGCATATTATACACTAGTTACTAGAGATCTTACATATCGTCTGTGAAGAACCAAAATGACCCATATCCAATTTAAGCCAGAATCAAAATGTGATATGTCATAAAAAACAAGAAATGAGGAAGATGCGTAAAATGTTAATTTTAGAGTTTTTGAGAAGCATAAAATGTTCTATTTGCATGTTTTTGAAAAGTGCAAATTGTTTTATTTACATGATTTTGAAAAGTGCAAATTGTTTTATTTGCATGTTTTTGAAAAGTGCAAATTGTTTTATTTACATGGTTTTGAAAAGTGCAAAATGTTTTATTTGCATGTATTTGAAAATATATTTCAATATTTTTGTAATTAGTGGATATTGTTTTTTGGATATGGGTCATTTTGGTTCTTTACAGACGATATACGACCATACGGCATCCATAGACTACCAGGAGTAGCAGTAGTAGTAGTACAAAAGTTGCAAACTCTGCAATAAAAATTATTTGATTTGAGTCTCATATATACGTTGTTAGATTCATATAATTTGATTAGTTCTTACTGTAGGAAATTACCACTGGGATGTAGATAAGGGACAAGTCAGATAAAAAAAGTGTAATGAGCTGTAGTTAGTTTGGAGCTGGAGGAAAGGAAAAGGAATGGACATTGAGATCGGTTGCCGAATGCATGTTTAGGTGGTTTTTGTGGTATGTATTTAGTATGAAGGTATTTTATTATACATAATATTTCTTCGTGTAGGTATTATTAAATGATTCGAGTTTGAAATGGTTTTAGTGGGGAAAAGAAGAAGAAGAAGAAGAAGTTGGTAGGTGCTTAACTTACGTATATAAGACGTGTGTGGGGATCCATGTGATGGTCATGGTCATGTGCTGACTTGTATACGGAAGTAGTTTTGGGACGGAGAGAAGAGAGTAAAATTCAGTTGTAAGCATATTAATGGCTACGTTTGGTCTGTATAATGTGCCGTCTTATCTCTATTGCTCTCTTGGTCTCTGATTGTGATTGTGAGTTGATGAACGAACGGGCGGAGTCGGAATGCAGTATGTAATAAAGCGGAGACGAGATAGAGTCATAAAGTATTTTACCATTTCCTTCAATTCCCCACCATCACCACCATCATCCACAATCCAAAAGAGTGAACGCAGCATTATAGGATGAAGAAGCACATTAGTAACACGAGCCAATATGCAAGCAAAATACTATAGCCATATATTTATCCATATATATATTTTGTCCTTTTCTACTCCATGTATAATTACCTATATAGTTCACAGTAGTAGTGCTATTTTCCCAGATAACTATTTACTTATGTGTTTCCATCATAATAATATCCAAGTTTTAGCTCCATTCATACAGTTGTTATTGCGTCTTGCCACGAGAGTCTTCACCGCTTTTACACGTTTAATAAGACCATGTGGAATGTGAATCTTTGGGTGTAGGATAAATAAAGAGACTTTGACTTGATGGCAAAAGTCAGATGCATATGCGGTGAGATTACAATTACAAAGAGGGGTGGCGAGGAAATAAAAGAAATTAAAGGAACTGCACACACACACACACACACACACATGTAGAATTTGGGTCGCAGAACAGAAAGTCCCGAACCGACACAGTAATAAGAGAATATAGAGCTTCCAGAGATCCAGATATTCTCACTCTCACATCATGAGCTTCTACTTGAACGTGTGAATCAAAGTAGAAAAAAAGTCATGACAGAGGAGAGGAGCAATAAGGTTGTTTGGAAATAAAGGAATTATGGTTTGCTGATTAATTGTTTTGGTGTGTTTGTGTGTGTGTATATATACCTTAGCATCTACATCAACCAGTGCTCAGACTGAGTTGCTACTAAATAATTCTGTGCGGATCTTCGAGACTTGAGTGGCTGTATAGTTAGTGTTAGCAGTGACTAGTTTTCACTGAGCGGCTCTATACAAGAAGTGAAAAGAGTATTATTGAAAGAAAACTAGTGACGAGTACAGAGTTAGAGAGACAGAGTACAGATAGCCAAAGTCTAGGCTAGACCACAACAGAACCAATCAGTAGACTCACACAGACCGAATTAGATGAAATCCAATATTAGACCGAAACTAGCCCATGAAATACTGGATGGTTCACAAGGGGAATTGTTATTTTTATGGTGCTCAGTTCAAACTTATCCTTCCGCCATGAAACCATCCAAATAAATAATTGTCAGCCTTATCTATATACACTTTTAACATAACTGTAATAGAACGGGACGTAGTTTAGCGTGTAACAACATGCCTTGAGCGTAAGACACACGTTACGCTCTTTCTTCCACGTTTGATTTTCTTATATAATAGTACAGGCATAATAGTATATAAGTATAGGTACATCCTCGTGGTCGTGGATACCTCGTCTTCTATTCCCCTTCTTCGTCCTCCTATATTTTCTACATGGAGATGGAAAGGAAATATGAGGTCAAACCTTAACAACTATAGAGATCTTGAATGTCGACATAAACGTTGCTCATGGTCATAGCTTATTATTGTAATAAATATTTCTTCCCAAGGCAAAAGTAAAACATAAAGGCAGTTGCAGTACAAACGATCGCTCCACGTAGGATTAGTAGAGAATGTGATCAATTGATCAAGTATCTGTACTGTACGTAAGCTGTGTCGCATAAATATCCGTAACATATTGAGCTAGACGTCTCCAAACCGTTATGTTTGATAGCCGTCTCTTACTATATAGGGTATATATAGGGTATTTACAGATGTTTAAGTGCTCATTGGAACAGGTACTTCAAGTCTCAGTCCCAGTCCCAGGATCAGTTTCTACCCACAAAAAAAAAACAAGAATTAATGGTAGTGCATAGTAGTATATATTATGGGTCTCAAGTCTCATGTGTGTCTGTGTGCGTACATCAGAAATACCGGATCAGTGGCTGATGCTTTTATGGCATTTGTGCATATCTCAAGTGAAATTTTATGTCATTTTTCCAATCAGTATTTAATGACGCATTAAATTACATGTATTATACATTTTTGATAGACAAAATTGAACGGTATATTTAAAATGGAGTCATTAATCTGCTTTCCATGAGTCCCAATCGCATACGTCTCCAACTCCAACTCCAACGCACCGCTCCCTCGGTCGGCTTACACAGCACTAATAAAGGTTTATTTCTGTGTGCTATACTGCTATTTAAGGGCAAGCAGGAATCCATTCAAATTTTATGCGAGCTCCTTCCAATTTTCGTCCTTCCTTCAATTCAAACTCATGTAAATCTAGCTTTTATTAATAATAATAATGCGAGCGTAAGTTTAGATTGTTCGGTTGAAAAGCTGGACAAAATCGTAAAATCTTTCATTGCATGCAAGTATGTAAGTATAGAGACAGGCAATGAAGCTATAATTATATTGCATATACTCTTGAGGGGTATACTGAAACAGGCAGTATAATTCGCTCTATTGCCGTTGTTAGTTCGGTCGTTAGTAAAACGATTTTAATGTGACATGCAACACATTTCATACTTGTGCTTTCTTCTAAAAACGAATATTTTTTGGTGCAATTAAGTGTTTAGAATCTGAAGTCTTAAAGATTATTTCCATCATATATCAATCTTTCATGTGGAAGACGACACATTTTAGCGTTGTTATTGTTATAATTAATTTTTGGTTTATTATTTTTTTTCATTAATATTCATATTAGTGTACATTTGGCATGAAAGATTCTAACATTATTGATCAGTATTATTAAAACAGAAAGGTATACATAGGTATGTTACATATTATCATTGTTAGTCTACTGCGGCTAAAAAAAAATTTAATTGGGATATATTCTCGTACATTAGACTAATTACCACTTTAAATATGTACAATCAACCCTTTTTCATCTAATTAAAAAACTAAAAACAGTAGTATTTTCTTACAATCTTAAAGGAATAGCGATGTCTTTAAATGGATATTGCTCCCTGGGTCAGTTATTTTTATTTTATGCTATTTTATTTATATTAGGTATTTTGTTTTGGTGTGCATAGTCACTATATACGGAGTGTGATTATTTCTTTACGTCAACTCGCATTGTTACTGATTATTGATAAAAAACGCAGCCTTTTAGCTTACCTTTTAGATTTGGAAATTAACATTTTCAACTTTTACAAAAGTTTTTTTCGAAGTTAATTGAGTTCCGGCAACCTAATTAGTGTTATTAGAAGTTTCTCTAACGATAATAGACAATCTCACCTCCCCTTGTTTAAGTTGAGTTTTGATGACTGACTATCTTTTTACCAAACTTAATTTTGCAATGACGGGACTCAACATTATGAAAACATTTTTAACTGTCATTAATAAACAGACATGATAAACACGGTTTTTACAGTCAGGTTGAAAGTAGCGCACAATTAAATTTCAATTTCAATTTGGTAGATCTCAGTTGACTTTCAGTTATATGTGACTTACAATGAATATATTAAAATAGGAATTATGACGAGATTGATGACGAGGTACTCGGTTTCGTATTGCATTTTCACAGTATTTTTACCGGGTGCTAGCTAGGTACATATATATAAAGTTACAACTTATACGTTTAAACTACCTAGTTATTTTGACTGCAGGTTTCTGGTTACAAAAGCATTTGAATCTTTATGTACATGATTACATCATGCTTAGGTTAGCATCATGCAGGGGACTTAAGAACTAAAAATATTCACAACTCAAAATTCGTAATGAGCTACATCTTCTTCAGGGACAGTCTGGCCAAAAACGGTTTGCGTTATTGACCATATTATAGAAGAAGATAAACTTTTTGATTATCTCATATTATATGTCGTGTGTGTCATCAAATTATTCAAGTAGCAGCTACAAAAACTTTCATACAATGAAAATGAAATGGTAAGTTGTAGACAAATAATATTATGTACTTATGGAGTGAGCGCGAGAGGATGAGGGCAAATGGCACAGGTTAGATATGCTGCAGTATATACGACATTTGACGTAGGTACTTATATTATAAGGCACCTAGATTTTAGTAATTATGCAGGTACAGTTTGTAATGAAAGATTCCCAAAGTTTTGAAATTCATTGGAATGTACACGTATTGGACGTGGACACGAAGGTAAACACATGACATGGGTAGAAAAGACAACCTCATGAATGACTTAATTATAATTAGTTATTTATGGAGTGACTTGTTCGATTTGTTGCATGGAGTTTCCGTGAAACAGAATATAGTTTCTGTAAATAAGTGAAAATATTTTGTTTAAATGGCAAAAATAGGTTGAAATAAAAGAGTATTAGTGATGGAATTCAAATTCAATGCGTGGCAAATTGGGATTTGGACGGAGCGGTGCCAAATGTTGTTTGCCCTCTCTCATGCTCACACTTCGTCGTGCCCGACGCATATTTTCATCTTCGACAATAGGAGCACTAAAAAGTTTGAGACGAGTCTCTAAAATTTCTCGATTCCGCTCCGCATTTTTGTGTCGTGCAGCACGAAGTTCAGCATCCATCTCGACCCGAGATTTCTCAAGTTCCCTCAGCTTCAATTCAGCTTCTGAAAGAACCATGCATACAACGAAGGAAAAATATATCTTATGAGTGAATTAAAAACTTGTTGACTATAAGAAATTGTGAATTTCTTTGTTGTCGTCACTGTCCCCATCGTCAACCTCGTGTTCGTCCGCAACGAATGTTTTAGCTGTCAGAAGCGATGGAGGTGAGGACGGAGAACGATTAGGAGGGAGACAACATGAGTTAGAGTTAGTAGAAGTAGTAGTAGAACAAGAAGAGGATTGAGCTGATGATGAGGATGATTTAGCCTTGCCTTCTAATTGTCGCTCCATTTCTTCCTGCCGTCGCTGAAATGTTTTTGTCTTATTTCGTTCCACATCGAGAAGTTTCCGCTGTTCTTCTTGTAGTTTTTCCAGCTCCTCACGTTTCTCCCATTCTTCATTTAGAATACGAGCCTGGAGACTCCGAACAAGCTCCTCATCTCTTTTGGCTTGGATTTCTTCGGCTAGAAGTTTCTCCAATTGTCGTCGGACCTCATCCAGGTGTCGTCGTCGCGCTTCCTCGATTGCTTTCTGTTGAGCCAATTCTTTTGCTTGGTCTTCCGCCGCTATCCGTGCCTTTCATACAGAAGGATACGAGCAGTTAAAAAATGTCACGGTATAATAAAGATCTCAATGTTCCATTGCTATGCCCATTTTCTGAAGTTCTAGCTTCAATTATTACTTCCATACCGGAATGGGCCATTAGGACCAATATTCAAAATAATTATTTTGTATTTATTAAAACCTCAAACTTTGGGAAGGACGGTTTCAAAAAGGTTTGAAGCCCATGGTTTAATTTTATCGTTCCAAAAAACTTAACCACACTGGTCGGTACTACTCCGAGTCCAAAAATAATGGTCTGGCCCGAACCTTTCTGACCAGAATGGAAAATACGATTAGTTAATGATTCGGACCAGACCATTGAGACCACTAGTAAGAGTTATAATAACCCACTGTAATAATAAAGTACTCATGACTACCCAGTATGAAGTACTCGCCTTCCAAATCATTGACTTAAATAAGCACAAATTTATAGTTAACTACTCTAAGCCTTTGAAAAAGTACGGAGCTCACGTTTCTCGTTTCTCTGAGCATGTATGTGTGTGCGCGACTATTCGTCTATATTCATCTGCTTGCAAAAGCAGAATAAATTGGTATAATTATGGAATATCTCTTGCCACATCATAAGTACCGCCATAGCATTATTACTAGTTTTGTTAAATTATCTAAACTGCAATACTGCACCATTTTATAGGTTGCTGAATGTTTGTCATCTATATTAAGTTCAGAAGTTCAGAATTAGGGGCTTACAAGTTTCTCAGTCATCAGCATTTCTCGGGTTCTGTCATCCTCTATTTGACGGCGGATTCTGATACGATGCCACTCTAAACGTCGTTTATTTCGTAGATAGCGGCCATAAGACTCTCTGCAGTGAATTCTCGAAAGAGCCATTTTCAGACATGCTATCCATTGGGAACGGTACCTGCAATATTTCAATTAATTAATACACCATAACAAATTATGTACCCAATCCTACTTACAGTTACACATACAGATATTTATCTATAAATGCCTGATGTAAAATTCAGTAAGTAGTCTGAACGAAACGGCTTGCATTTTACAAAAACTGTATACGGTTCTAGTTTCGGAAACTAGAAAAAATAATGTTATAAAATAAATTAATAATTAAAACCTTACAACTAGGAATACATACGCTGAGCCTAAGTATTAGGTCATGAATGTTTTTATTATTAATTAATAATAAAGATTAGCTATTTGTTTATTCTAGTTCAGACGTTTTATGGATTAGGAACTGACAGTTTGAATATTCTCGACAACTGACAACTGGAGTTGTGCCCTAATTCTACAATTCGACTTGATTATTATGATTTGTCTAAGCCAGTAATTACCTCGAGAGAGGATTACATTTTGTCTCTTACAGGTCAATGCAAATACTCAAAAGACTCAAAAGACTTAAAATTATATCTTAAAATACTATCAGCTAGCTCACATGAGGTTAATATTTTATATGAACTAAATGCATAAATGCTATAAGGTCAACGAGAAGTGATCTGTTTTCAATGGACGGAACAGGATTTTAATCCGCACGAACTGCATGCCGCACTTCTTTGATTTTGATTTCTAACGGCTTTGCTCCTACGCCTTTTACTAAACTAGAATAAATTATACAAGCAAACATGAGGGTAGGTATACTTATCTATTAAGGTAACACGTAATTAAGCTTACATAAAAACTTATCTAGAGTACTTTACTATTTTCTAAAGGTTTTGCTTCACTAGCTCTCCTCTCATGCATAATTCCGCTGAACTCTCCACGTGTAATTACTAATTGTACAAATAATTGACTTTGTTCGTCAACTGCTTTCATTGCAGAAAGTTGCCGAAATGACAAAATACACGGGTCGAGGGATTTACAATAAACTAATAGTACCCTAATTTTCAATGGAATACTAGAATAGTAAATTTTTACATGTTTTTATTCACTGTTACCAATAACTATAGTTAGGGTTTATACGGAGCGTGTACGTACATACACAGCAATAAGAGAAATTGAATGTGAAGGCTCTGTAGAATATGAACAGGACATAAATATAAGGAATTGCGGGTACGGTTGTCATTCGTAAACTTACGACGAAAAATCATGAGAGATTTTAAAAAATTAAAATTAAGGTACCAATTTAATGTGGTCGTAGTCTAATATCCAGAGTATCAACTATAACAGACTCGAATTGCTCAAATATTTGTATTTTACTGATGCAAAGCAAAGTACGTCTGTCGCTTTGCTATATAGGCTGTAATAATTCTTGGCGTTAGCATATGTATGATGCAGTATCATATTGGTGTATTTCTGTTCCTTCTCAGATCTCAGTCATATTATGGTACAATGTAAAAGATTTATTTCAACATTACTGTATTTTGATGGCCAATAATTTAGCTTTTACTAGTTGTTGTCAATAATTTATTCAGTTGTAATCTCATAAAGGATTAGATACTTTATGGAGATTACAACGCATGTGCTTGCTCTGATTTTTATACTCTCTGCTCAATTCCAAGGGATTGACGAAAATTCTACAAAGTTTTAAAACGTGTCCTTGGGAAGTCACACAAATTGGAGTCTGAAGTCAAATTTTTAGTTGCACAGTAAATTGCAGGGCACCTCAATACGGGAGGTTCCACTGACATCCCTTTTGAAAAATAAAATGTTGAAGTACATAGAAGATATAGAAATCAATAGAATTATATGTCAAATGCACACAGGATCATATGCAACTTGTGTCATTTCATACTTGTATACGCAGGAAATGGGAACACAGTCAGAGTCAAAAGAAACATGTCAAAATAACTTACCTTTTATCTAGCGTAGCCAACTGTAGAACACGATCGGCAGTAATAACATGGAACTCATGAAGTTTCCCATTTGTGATATCCTGAACTTCTTCTACTCTCGTTTGTGCATCGAATTCAATGACTTTGGGCTTCTTAGGATTTGAGTAGTAGGTCAATCCGGATGATCGTAGGATAACCAATCTTTCCACAAATTTAGGAAGGTACTCGCCCCGCTTGAGTAGGGCTCCCTGGGGAAACAATCGAAATTCAATTTCTCTTACTTTTAAATCAAAATAAAACTAAAAACTTGTGTATTTGAACTTCCATCATAAAGTAATGGCCGAAAGGAGTGGAATATATAGAAGAAAAACAGAGCGTTATTGAATGTGGTACTGCAAAAACATATAGGACACGCTGTATTAATATACTACGTAATAACTTTACGTGGAAAAAGTTGTGAATCAAACCTTTTTGATTGTGTCGTCCACAAACTCATCGTAAATATCTTGGATGACTTCAATGACTTCTTCCACTTGGAAATGTTTCATGAACTTGAGCTCAATGACCGACAAGAACGTTTCAAACATTGCATTGGAGAATAAACACTGTAGAATAATGTATAAAATTACTTTTATTATTACAACTGTTTGACTGTAATTAAAAATGCACATATCAAAGACCTACATTGTAACATTTTTGTGTTTTCCAGTGAGTTGACGTGATATTGGGGCAATGACAACACACTATGTATTATCGTATTTACCAACTGCAATAAAAATAATTATCTACCTACATACCTACCAAATCTACTTACTATACTATAGACTTTAGGAGTACACAGATTTATTCATTAAGTCGATTCGGGCCGGAGACACACTGAGTATAGTAGTAGTCGTATGAGTAGTAGCATATAATTATCTTCAAGTGACTATAATAAAAACTTCAGTTTAAAAAAAAGCACTGATTTGAAAAATCACCTTAAAAATGTTTGCATGGGCCAGGTGTCGAAATAGAAAATACCGATAGTTTTTCAAAAGCTTTAAAATTAAAATGACGTTGTAACTCGTTGAAATCGGTCAAGTATTTTAGTATCGTGGTACATACCTACCTAAATTATGTAGAAAAAAGACGCCTGATTGTCTCACCTACTCACTGTTTTTATATTGCACTACTACAAACTAACTACTAATTACTACAAGTAATAAACTGAGCTTCAAGTTGCGTTACAGGCATAAAACAGGAACATAAAGGCAACTTTACTAGTTTGTAAATGTAAATACATTACTACACAGATTTTTACAGCACGATAGAGATGCAAAAAAATAAATCAGAGAGCCAAAATGCCATATGAACTACAAGACTATAACCAGAAACAAAACTGCTTTTGACAAGCGCGGCTGGTTTCGATCGCAGAACTGTTGCTTGCGTTACGTAATGTACAAATATTAATAATTTTTTTACAAAATATTTTGTCTGTAGTTCCTTTTGGGATTCGAAATTCGAACATAATATAATTGTAATAGAGCATTTAAAAACAACAGTTAATCTTCGTAGTTCCTCTTTCTTACTCGAAAGGCATGATGGAATGAGTTTGCGCTTACCTCCAATAACCTAATCAAATAACGTTGCTAGCAAGTTAAACGCTTTATCAAGAAAAATTATAATCCGCCGGGGCTACATTAGTTAAGCTTTCGTGTTAACATACATACGCAGTTAAGTAATAGTAATTATACATATTTTTTTTTAATATCTTTCAACTTTTTAAGGAAGGTGGATTCATAAATACTTTCACTTACGTCAAAATCCTCCCGGAGGTCCATTCCGTCCATTGCAAGGAATTTAGTGAACACCAGTTCAGCCTCCTCCGAACACAGCAAAACCTATTTGCAGATAGATAGGTAGGTAAGTGTATAATATAGATGCTCGCAATCATATACGTACGCAAATTAAAATTATGGTTTAAGCATTATGTTTGTGTTAGCAATATAATATTACTGACGCATCGGTAGAAGCACTATTTTTAAAATTTGCAATAGAGGGATAGTGGCACTTTTGAATTTTCAGTTTTTTCTGTTTTAATAAACTTTGAAGAGATGGTTCTCGTTATAACAACCTATATATAGTCATTGCATGCTAGATAAAACTTTTTAACTTGGATAGCTGTGTGGGTACTAGCGACATTCTAAAACGCTATCCAACTGGAATTCAGAAATGGAGTAAAAAAGTAAAAACAAGCTATTTACGTCCGCGGGTGGACTGTGATTCTCCAGTAAATACTGGACATACGACATTACGGTACTCTATAGAATATTGTGATATAGAGTTTAGTAATATACCTTGAGAAGAGTTCCTGTGTACGGCGGAAAGAGCATATGTATTTTTAGCTAACCTGAGCATTGCCATCTTCGTCACGAACTAAATCGGCTAGGAGACAGAAAATCCGAAAAAGTTTGAACGTCGTATCAACATCTAGGCATGGATCTCTTTTCAATGACCCCTGTGTCAATTTCGACTTGGTAACATTCCAGCAGGCTTCATCAATACTACTCTCAAGAGGAGCCAACTCTTTTCGACTTGCCGAGTCACTCAGGGATGAGAAAACTTCCTTCTGTAGGTAAAAGTCAAACTGGGCAAAGTTAAGACTTGAAGTACTTCGAAAGTCTTCTAGTCCTTTGTCCACTCCATGGCACTCAAGTATTGTTCCAAGACTAGCTACCAGAACCTGAAGAAACAAATATCAGTTCAGTCACGTAAAGTAACACACAAGTTTAGTTTTACCATTCTTCTTTATTCAAATAAAATCTCCACTCTCGCCACGGCACAGCTATTTTATGCATATCTAAGTTTCTGTTTTTATACACTACTGTCTCATATGTATATACTTTTTCATTTCTCTCCATTTATTTGGGAAAAAAATTATACTTGTACGAACAACCCTATTTCTGTCTCTAACGTGTGTGCATGAACCTCACCGAATCACAATCGATTATTCGTGTTGATCTCTTTGATGTCACTACTCCAGGAAAAGTTATAACTATTAATTTTTTTTTTAAATTTAAGTAATTTTAGCCTAGAATTCTCAAGTAATCTATAAAAACATTTTTTTTTGCACTAGCTTAGATATTATACTGGAATATTGAGCGTGAGCGTAGGAAGGAGCTAACAAACTGTTGCTATACTTAGAATTTTGTTTACTCTATATAGGCTTATTTACAGTGTACTTATATGAGCAACTAATTCTGTAAACTTTTTTCCACACAATGCAATGCTAAAATTGCTTGTAGCACTGCGACCACTGTAAACTAGTAATATAATTTGTGGGCTGACACACAGTCAGATAAAGAATTTAATTTTTACTTTAAGTCGGGATTTCGGTGCGTTGACTCCATCATCATCGGTCAAAGTTGAAAAGGCATGCCAGATGCTGTTTCGCACAAATTCGAGCAGCACTGCCATTTTCAACCCTGCAGCACAAACTACCCTCTCTGCCCTTCCTCTTCCAGTCTATATCTGTGGTGTGCAGCATCCAAGTTTGCAAGTTATCTTTTTGTTCCGTCTTGCCTTCACTTGCTGACTATGGTTTGGTTCACTAGCCCACTGGCTCTCATCTCCCATGAAAACCAATTGTAATGTTGATGGTGAGAGACAGTGAGAGTGACTATATATGCTTTTGATTGCCTTTTGGCATGATTCGTATGATGACACTTTTTATCATTCCTTAGTTAGACTTCCCAAGCTGATCTTGTGTATTACTATTGTAATCATTAAGGATGGCCTTACCAATAAAATTTTTAGCAGATTATTCTCCTTGCCTCTCTCATCTATCTTTACCCCACAAGAGCAGCCTCACCCTCATCATGGGTGATAAGAAAAGGCAAAATACCTTCTGTATGAATTACCATGAATTATTATGACTGTATATGAATCAGCCTACCTACTTACTTACTTACCTTGCTTCGTATTCTGTAGTCTGCAGTGCATAGTGTCTGTTCTGTACTAAGTCTGTATCTGTAGCGTGCCCACAGGTAAACAGAAAAGAGAGTGTGAGGAAAACATAGGGTAAGATGCAAAACTCCTTAGCTACGCTACTTGACGCATCCTCCTCAGCAACATCTTAAGGGGATGATGGAAACCATGGCCATGGTTTTTATCCTTTTATCCGTCACCTGTGCTCCTACTGTACCTTTAGTGGAACGAACCAATTTCACTACCGTATAACCTGACGAGGGAAACCCTCGGATACATCCGCAGCTTCAGAAAGGAACCAAAAATACATGGAATAATTTGTACACT
>JAQFZE010000195.1:0-34646 GCA_034695245.1 Dicyrtomina saundersi
TACAATTACAATTCCAATTGTAAATGTAATTTTATAAAAATACAATTACAATTACAATTTACAATATTACGGCACTATCACTAATGTCACTGATTGTAACATTACAAACTGAATCGTACACAATTAAACAAATACCAAAACGAACCAGTTAACAATTTTAAATGTAATTTACTCGTTATAAAACACGCGGTGAGACTGACTGGCGATTACTTTTAAAACTCCGTTTATGTATAATAACTCCAAAAAACAAAATATTTACTGCAAAATTAATTAAAACGCGGATTCCCAAAATCTCAAACACTGAAAAAATCAAAACCATAATAAACCAATAAATTGCAATTTTTCAATAAATAATAGCGCCAAAATTATGTGGACAAGTTAGTGGCAGTAATAATAATTAAATTAACAAAAATGCTTTCAATAATTAATTAAATTATGAAAAAAATGTCAAAAATGCTCAAATACCTTGGTCACATCATCCTTCTTGAAGACTTGACTGGAGAAACTTGGACTGACCCAGCTATCCTGCTCCGATCCTTTCTTGTAGTTGATTGCATAGTTGATTTTGAGTGGGGACACGCCCGGTAAAGGTTTTGGAATTGCTCTTTTTGACCGAAATTTCCCCTCAGCCGTGTCAGCTAAAATTTCAATTTCCGGTGCAGACTCGTCGATGGGGTTGGTTAGAAAGTCGGGAGGGTTGGGCTCGACTTCATAGTAATTCGGAGCTTCGCGCTTATTCAGTACTCCGATGACGTCCGGTGTGGCAAGACTTGCAGTGCTAGCATTGTGTTTGTAAATACAAGAGACCGGCTCAGGCTGGACGAAGCCCAGTGGGAACGTGAAAATGATCCAACAAATCAATGATCCTAGTAATATTGCTTTCGCTTTTCCATGTCTGAAAATGTCACATTCAAAATATTTATTATTTTCTTTATATAAATACTGCCAAATTAGTATTACCTTCTCGTATAGTAAATTACTTGAAACATAAAATATATTTAGTTCTAAGATTTTTCTAGGAACTGAAGAAAGAACATGATAAGATATTAGTGATATTACATTTGAAAGATAGCTTTCAGTGTTTTCACAAAATATACTTCAGACTTATAATTATTTGTTGGGGTGAAACAAACTCGACTTCAGCATTCCCGCTTCTCCTAATTATTTCAGTTTATTTTTTAAAATATTATGTAGGCCGCTGGCGCTAGTAGTAAAAGTTGAATGAAATTCGAAAATATTTACAATGGCAACTTTGTTTTTTTTAAGTTGGTATCTATTTAAAATACTTAGCAATAATAACAGCCAGACTAACTCCATCAGTATTTTCAGGGGAAAAAATCATAGAAAATTGAAAAAGCGGTTAAACCCCTTCCGTTTGACAAGTATTTTCATTATTAAAAATACTCTGGATTTTTTCAAATTTTTTTTTTAGAAATGAAACTTTGCTGTAAAGGCAATGGTTTTTTGTAGCAAATACATTTTGAAAATACCTCATTTCGGGATGAAAAATCGCTTTTACAAAATTGCACGTACTAAGTAGTTGTAGTCAAAAAATAGTTTTAGTCTTTTAGCCATAAAAAGAGAGCTTTTTCTGGGAACAAAGGATCATTTCATAATAAGTATTACAAAGTTAAAATGCCTGGAATGAGAACGATTTCTGCTTCAAACTTTGCAGATGAGATATTTACATTTTCATTGTTTCATTTCATTGCTTATTCAATGCCAAATGGTATTGATTATTTCGAAATGACTTCAGTTTTATCGTTTTATCCAGCATCTGCTTTTTGGACTTCTCCAGATTCTTCGCAGTGATCAAAGAAATGGACTTTAGACTTTATATAGTCAATCATACATAAGGAAAGTAGGTAGGTATCGTAGAAGTCTTTTTACAGAAGCCTCTTTATGCCAGATTTAAGATTTCAGTCATTTTTGAGATATAATCTTTATTTTTGTTATATTTAACTTGAGGTTTCACATAATTATTGATTTAAAACTTTAAAAGCCATATCGTAATTTGCAGAGTTAAGAACCTTTTTCATTGAAACTGCATGGATATCAATCGTTTTAAGGTGCTAATGACTGCGACAAAGATTATAGATCATAGTATAGTTAATTCCATATTTTGCACAATCAACATTGAACATAATAACGTTCAAGCTTTAAATAATAAAATTTATTATTTAAACGGGTTTTAAACTTATTTATGAAACCGTGATAGTTATACAGGTAGTCATTAAAATTGAAATCAACAAAATGTGGAATTTGCGGCAAAGCATGGTATTATAGAAATCTACCCCCACCTCTCAATAAAAAGTAAACATGTGTATTAAATCGTTTTTAATTTGTCATTTGATATGATTTAGATGATGTCATGTACATACCTCTCAGCCACAGAGACCCACATCGGAGCGGCAATGTATTCAACAAGAGGACGACAACCAGACAGAATTCCGGCTTGCGCTCCATTTAAACCCAATTGCTTGAAATAAACTCCCATCAAGGGAAATAATGAGCCAAATGCCGCATAGAAGAAAAAATAAAAACCCTGGAATTACCACACAAAATATATCATCATCTCTTCAGTTCAAATCCAACCAACCATTTCGTAATCAAATGCTGTAGTAGCATAACGACCACCATATTATACCATTAGCATTCTTATTATCATCTAAACATCATCAAAATATCAAGTTCAAAATTTCCCTAATTTCTTACGTAAACATCTCGTCAATTATTTAAACAAGTATGATATCAAACTTGAATAAAAAATTATAATTTAATATTAAACTTTAAACCTAAAAGTGGAAAACCTATATGTAGGTAATCTCAATTTGTCATTCAAAATCCTATAGGTTATAACATTAAATGTGCATTTAAAAAAAACTAATGGTGATAATTGATGATGAAAAGTAGAAATAAGAGTGCAAATTGACAAATTGCTGTGTGATTATGACAATAAAGCAATTACTTACTTACAAACTTACAATATATAGGAAAAGGAAGGAAAATAAGCTAATAATAACGAACCTTGGCGACAACTAATTCCGGCTCTAATCCCCCAACTAAAGTTTCCAAAAGTTCTGATTTGCCCCGAATTTTCTTGGTCGAGTCCACAGGCTCAGGGTACTTACTCACATCCACAAAGCCAGTCTCATTTGGATCCGTGTATGGACGAACCCCAGAGGGGACATTGGAGTAACCCCCCGTTTGAACTGTCTCCTGGTACACCATGTTACTTTGATCCATTTTCTTTTATTTTAAATTTATAATTTCCACCCTTTTTAGTTTACGTCTTATATACTTTGACTCTCGGTGCAGCGCGGCTTGATTCTACTATGTTTATAATACTTTTATATATGTTATATATATTATTCGAATCGATTAATTTTAGTTTCATAAATACATAACCTTAGCTGAAGCTTCGGATTATAGGTTTTCCACTTGGATATATCAGTATGAACATGTGAGGCGTGTAATTATACAATAATATTTCCCAAATATACTTCAAAAACTATAATGCCATAGCCAAAGCCCGTCTATCAATCACCACAGCAAGCCAATAATACTCAGTCTCCGTCACCCGTCACCCAGACCAGGCCAGGCACACAACAACACCACACAGAAGAAAAAAAAACGGAAAAGCTTCAACCACTGCCAATTCTTGGATTTTTTTTTGTGTATAAAGATCCACTAACTTTAACGACAATAATCCGAAGAAGTCAGAAGAATCGACGACCTAGTCTCTTCTGTCTGAAGAAAGTATAAAGAAAGGAAAGAAGGTGAAGAACGGAGCATAATATATAATATAATTCTCGTCGTATCTTCCAGAGTAGAAAATTTCAAGTGTAAATTCCTGTACACCGTAGGTAGGAGACAGAAGACAGAAGACGGTCTCTGGGTTAGTCTTTGTATCTGTCGCACCAGGAACGGGAACGGTAACGTAAGTAGAAGTAGAAGGATGATGAAGAATGCCTGGAACTATATGACTATGACTCGAACTGGAACTGGAGAATACTAGAGTACACGAGAGCGGGTGTGGAGGATCGTCGACGTCGTCCTGATTTTTTTTTCCTGTTCGTTTTTATTATCTTCTTCTTTTTTTTCTTTACTTCTTTTTTGTAGTAGTGGTTGCCTTCACCTTCTCTCCACCACTTCCACCTCTGCCGTCATGTGGAGCCCGATCCAGAGCGCCCAGTTCCACTGCCAGTGCCAGTCGATCTCGATGTTTTCCAATCGATACCCTGGACGGGAGAAGAAGAAGGAAATTTTGAAGCATACAATTTTCATATCCTATCCTACCCGAACTCACTCTCGTAACAGTTTTCCCTTTCGTTCGTATACGTACTCACTACTGCACATAGCCAACACTTGAAAATTTTCAAGAGACCCGAGTCCTTCCTTTCTTACCCGATTTTCCCCATGCGCGACCATCGACCGTTCCCCTCGAATTCTCATTCCATTTCCATTTCCAGTAGCAGTAGTTCTCCAGGAGTCCCATTCCCATTAGACAACAGGAACGGGAAGGGAACCAACACACACATAAAAGCTATAAGATCACCACGACCAGCACCATCACCAGCACCAACAGAGCAGAACCACCAGCAGGACGACAGCAACTTCCTTTCGTTTATATTTTTCTCCAAATCCAGCTTTTATTTACATGGAAATATACGATCCACTCACCGTTACTCGGCTATCTCAGTTTTTCTTTACTTTTCCTTCTTCGATCAAGATCTATATAATACACTTTTTTTTTCGCCTGAATAATATTTCATGAGTAATGGAAATGAAGTGTGTAAACGTCGTTTCAAAGGATCGCATCGGATCATCTAATGGAAAAATGCGGAACAACAAAGTTTTTATGATTTGTTTTCTTTAAATGTGTATACGCATATCAACTACAATTCTATAATATGCTTTGCATGTAGTATATTTTACATTTTGTGGTTGAAATCCTATAAGCCATTTAGCCATAATATATGCTATCTGTGACCTGTAATATGACTTAAATTTTTTTACATGCTTTGAATGATTCAAAGTTCAAAAACGGAATATCCATCTTTTGACGAATTTCCCTTTTGCAGAATTTTAAAAACTACTGCTTCAGTTTCCCTTGTTAATGATATATTTTTTTAAGTGAAGATTTTGGTTGTATAATTTCAAACAAAAAAGAAAATGGAACAGATAGACAGTTTTGCTTTTTATTTGTAGAGGAAACTGCATCATGAAGACGAAGCCTATGCGTGCGTTTTTCTTTGTTCAGTACCTATGTAGGCGTAAAAGTAAGTATGTATTTTTATTATTTTTTTTAACATTCATAGACACTTAACAACCAACCACGTCACTTGAGCGTAGGTAGATAGATATTGATACATGTATCATAAAAAATAAAATAAAATGGGGAAGACAGGTATACTTATGCCTTTTCACTATAGTTCCTACACGACCATATCACATTATATTCTCCAGACATTCTTTTTAAATGCAATTAACTGTGCAGAGGATATTGCGTGTTTAATGTTGCTATGGAAAGAGCTTTCTCCAGTGATTTCCTTCGAGATTGCCAATTTAAACTTTCCAGTATTTTTTTGGAAAATATGGGAGCGTATGTAGCTAGCAGAACAGGCGTATGATGTGGCATATTGCATGTCTTTGTGTAATTCAAAAATACGCGTTGGCGTTATTTGATTTTGAACTATTGGAAGATTCACATCAACAGGGATACTGTATATAATATGTAATTGTCAAGTTCAATCATGAGGAAGACTTTTTTTTTACAACTTTTGGAGTGATGGAGCTTTGGGCTAAAATTAGTATTGAAATTAGATGAACTTTGCCATTAATTTTAAAAAGTTTAGTACCACGTATAATCTAACGATAAGTTGAGACTTCCGGAAAGCGTGTTCTACAAAATACAATTATTATTGGTTTTGCAAACAACATTTTAGTATTTATAATTAGGCTATATAATGAATTTTCAGCAAACTTGTTGGTTGAAACAGGAAGGTTTCATTTTATATGAATTTCCGATACTTTCCTATAAAGCCTTGAGACTATATTTATTTAGAATTTTGATAAAAGTTACTGTACAAAAAAATTAGTTTTCAATACTTGACGTCTAAAATGGAGATTTAAAAAGTTTATTTTTAGATTTTGTAGAACAACCAACAAAATTCGTAACACGTAAATTGTTTACCTGATTACACCTGATTAATTACCTGCTTACTTACTTCCGCTTTTGGCGCCCTTTTTTATACGTGATCAAAATGACGATTTTTGCTTCATATATTAATTTCCAGGATTCCATTTCTCCAGAAATCCGGAGAAAAGAATGAGAGAAAGTTAAACTCTATAAACTCAGCAGCAACCCTAATAAAAACTACATTACTTACATACCATACTATTCTAAATATTCAAAGCATTTACTTTCATCCAAAAACATTATTTCCACACATCGACCTTCAGCTTCGGTATTTGCACCCAAATTCATACGTACGTTCAACAACGGAGCACGAGCACTTAAACTTACACTTATGTATGTACTGAGAAACAAGAAACAGAAAACTTCCGGAATGAATTTCCCTCGAGATTAATATCCTTCAAGCATGAATGCATGAAAAATTAATAAAGTTACCTATACGCTATATGGTTAAAACATATACAATGCCCTGACCTTTTCCTTGAGTTTCGTTAACAATAAAAATCAAAATAAAACTACAAATAAATTATGAGTTACATGGGAATATTCTTGTTTTTTGATAATATGTCTAATTCGTCTACAATAATTAAAATCGAAATAATTTATTTGAAACACGTTACTTTATATTAATACCAATGTAATAAAATTGTAATTGCATATGTGCTTGCATTCTATTTTGCTATACTGTGTTCACAATTGACAATGTTGAATGCATTTTTAAGTGTGGAACTTTGGAACTTACGACTGTAGCTGCGTGTTTATATAATTTGTTATGAAATAGATTTAATGTTTTAAGTTCCAAGCTTACATTAAAGGTAAAACTCAAATTTTCGTAATATAAGTACATATCGTCAGTGAAGAAACAAAATGGCCCATATCCAATTTAGGCTAGAATCAAAATGAATTATGTCATAAAATCAGTCAATGAGAAAAATGCGAAAAATGTCAATGATGAAAGGTGCAAAATGTTTTATTTACTTGTTCTGTAAACAGTGAAATATATTTTATTGAATTGTTTTAGAAAAGTACAAAATGTTTTATTTTTACATGCTTTTGAATATTTCAAAATTTCATATTTCATTGTTTTTTATAAGTGCAAAATGTTCTATTTATACGTTTTTGAAAATTGCAAAATTTCATATTTATTTTGTGAAAGGTGTGTAAAATGTTCTATTTAAATGCTTTCAAGATAGTGATATTTTAAAATTTTGTAGACAGTGGATTTTATGTTTCGCTTAAAATGAATATGGATAATTTTGGTACTTCACAGACGAAATTATTTTTTTTTAATGAAAACGAAATTACGTTGCAGCCATATATTCCACTATAATAATATATTAACATAGATTTAATATTTATTTATAGAAAACTTAGCACCCAGACAATGTGTGGCCAACCATACGCCGAGACGAGATGTCTACTCATTATTACTACGCAGATCACACACAGATGCAGTCAGCAGTCTAGAATTTACAGTCTAAAAACCACGAGCTATTTCTTTCCCTCTCAGGTACATACATTATACATAGCGCTAACGCTAAGTAAGTAGGTAGTAATGTAATAATAATACCTTAGGCCTTTAGATGCTTATGAATAGTTGACGTCATTACTGTCTATATGAACAATAAATAATAATTATTGCGATTCAAAAAAAAAAATTCTCTGTGGCCATTTCCTTTTCATTTTCATTTCCTTATTAGTGACTACTGACTACTACTTACGTGAAAAAAATGTCCTCCGCCGGAGAAAAAAAACAGCGCAAAAAATACAAATGTATATAGTATATAATGTATATAGCTAATGCAAATAATTACCAATGCCAATTACGGCTCTGATTACTGTAAAACATGGAGGTTCTGGACGGGACAGAGACACAATAATGACATCGTGGGAAGTTGGGAAGCATTGTATGATAGACGTTTCCATTTTTTGTTTGTAAGGAGGGACATATAACATGTATTTTGATAGGAAGTTGTTCCAGTTTGCAGGTAAGAATCTCTCTTACGATTAGAGTCCAGAGAGTCAGAGTGAATCTTTTCTTATGCTCGTTTGATCTTGTGCAGATCATTATCATAATCACAACATCGTGATCGTGATGTCATACTTACGTAAACCCACGTGTCCAAATGCACACAGGACTGACTCACTATAGTCATATAGACAGCAGACAGCAGAGCAACTTTATAGGTTAAAGTTAAACACGCAAAATAAATACAGCACAAGCAGGTATAAGTGCCTACTTAATTAGGTACATTCATATGTTGTATTGTGATCCATGACTGTGACATATATTTGCACTGTGTCTAAAATAAGGAAGGGCAACTTCATTAATTGTCTTGATTTTTACTGATTTTTTGTATATCGCAATTTAGAAACATCACAAAAATCCTGTATTTCAGGAATATATTTTTAATTAAGCCATTACTAACGAGCTTTACTATCTATTTATAATTACACCCTGTAAAACTAAAACTTTGGATAGTTGCAAAAAAATGATGCCATTAATTTATTTTCCAAACATTATTAATTTCGATTTAATTTTGAGCGACTTACAAGAACATAATAACTTGAAGGAACTTATTAATAATTAATTTTCAAGATTCCAATATACTTAAACGGCAATTTCCAGACAGGATATACGATTCACGTAAGAATAAAAACATGATTTACACATAATTTTGTGAAGAATCAAAATGGCCCATGTCCATATTTAGTTTCAAACAAAATGCACTATATCTACAGACAAATTAAAATAACATATAACATGTTCATGAAAGCATGTAAATAGAACTTTGAGCATTTATCAAAAAACAAGTAAATAGAATATTTTGCACTTTTTAAAAACATGGAAATTGAATATTTTGCACTTTTCAAAAAGCATGTAAATAGAATATTTTGCACTTTTCAAAACGCATGTAAATAGAATATTTTGCACTTTTCAAAAAGCATGTAAATAGAATATTTTGCACTTTTCAATAAGCATGTAAATAGAGTATTTTGCACTTTTCAAAACGCATGTAAATAGAATATTGTGCATTTTTTAAAAAACATGGAAATTGAACACTTTGATCTTTTTAGAAACATGTAAATAGAATATTTTGCACTTTCGAAAAACGTGTAAATAGGACATTTTACGCTTTTAAAAAACACTTAAATAGAACATTTTGGCTTTTTCAAAAATATGTAAGTAGCTGGAAATTTTTACCTTTTTGAAAACATGTAAATAGAACAATTTGCTCATTTTAGGAACTCGTGATTAGCATTGTAAGCATGTATCGTATTTAAACTGTCTTTTTTTGACATAGCTCATTTTAATTCTAGCATAAATTGGAAATTGGTCATTTTGGTTCTTCATAATATGTTATTATATAATTATAAAATTATATGTAATAATAAAAATAAAATAATAATTTATTTATCACAACTAGCATCAGAATCCATATATAGTTTAATTATTTAATAAGTTTATTGATTTTATTTTATCAATTTAAAACCATCCTACGTAAGTAACATTCTCAGTTTCAGTTTCAGTAATAGCATAGGCACTTATATAAAACATTTCTAATAGTACCAGTGATATCACTGCCACATAAAAGCACGAAAATCTAATAAGCCAAAGCCAATCCTTACAAAACTTAATAATTTAGTTAAAAGCTAATGGTAATGTTTTTAGCGACTAATCTGAGACACTTGACCCATCAAATAATCTGTAAAAGTTTGCACATGCAAAATACTCTCATAATAATAATAACTATAAATATCAACTATCTGCTGCGCCTACTACAAAAATAAAACCAACTTTTGTCACTGGCTATACATTATACGTAGGTAGGTACTTCCATGATAAATACTAAAATAGTAAGTCCTCACAAACAAACCCAATTATTAAACACAATCCTATTCTAAATCATAATTATTATCATAATAAATAATCTTTCCAAAATATAAATAAAATCGAACACTCTAGAAAAGCTTACGATTAGCATAATAATAATAATATAAAATTAATATACACACGCCGAACTGTCGCCGCCTTGTCGACAGGCCAAGCCAAACCATGTCAAACCAAACCATACTAATTGTAAAATACAAAAGTCCTTCAAGTTTTTGAAAGTGAGACGTACAAGGAAGCTAGAAAACAGACTACCACACTGACTGAACCAAACCAATTCTAAAATATTGCTATATAACATTACAATTTACAATGTTTAAGTCTACAAAAGTCCACAAGTCCAGAAGGACGAGCTCAATTCAATTCAATCCAATCCACTAGTAATAATAATAACCGTAATACTATTAATCCTGATAATGACGATAAAAAATAACACACACAACGACACAACAGACATGTTTGCAAATATCCCAGTCCCCAGTAAGTATACTAACTTGCTAATAAAATAAAATTAAATAAATGGAAACGTGTTCCAAATACCATTTTACATACTTACACAAAGAGTACCTTATACACACTATACTACTACAAGCCGCAAGTGTAACCTCCAACATACAAATCATGGATCCTCGAACTCGAACCGACCGAACAGAACAGATCCATTCAAATTAGAAAAGTATACAGATAAATATTAACATTAACATAAAAAAACTCAATATTTTGTCATATGTACGCATCCCACACTCACAACATATCAAACAGTCAAACAGATGAGTTCGAGACAGGAGATCTACGCAGAAATATTAGTCGAGTACATTTATTACAATTCTGCTATATTACGACGAAATTACAACTGCATAGGAAAACTACCTACTGTCTACTGACTTATGTACATATTATAAAACATAAAACAATGTAACTATATAGGTACTGTCTAAAAACCTATACGTATTTATTAATATACTTAAAGGCCATAGGAGAAGATAAATATAAAATCCCAACACTCTTCTCTCTCTGTCTCTACACACTACTTTTCGAGATCCTGATCGACATCGACTTGCCTTCAACTTTGTTGCAGTAGCATAGCTCAACGCGAGACGCCAAAAGTGAAGCTCGCATCGGCATCGGTCTAAACATAAACTACTTTTAACCATACGTAATAACGTAACAACACAATTGTATCAAGAAAAGCTGTTGAAGATAGCTTCTAAAAGTTAAAGGTCTATAAACTTATTATGCATATAGATCTCTCCAATTCTCCAAGTCAGTGGAGGCAGTATGAACCCACATAATACAAATGTATCAAACCTACTACAGCCACAGCTGAATTTAAATCCCGAAGCCAAACTAACACTAACTAGCTGCTAGTAAAAGCTATAGGTGTAATCGTAATCTGTAAAAGTAGAAATAGAAGGAACGTGAGCAGTGCGTGCTTCTTCAAAATACTGATATCCCCTGTGAAGAATCAAAATTACCCATATTATTCATTTTTAACTAAATACAAAATGTATTATCTACAAAAAATATATGAATATCGTGTAATACTTGAGGCATGCAAATAGAACAGTTGACATTTTTCAAAAACGTGTAATTAGAACATTTTACACTTTTCAAAAACGTGTAATTAGAACATTTTACACTTTTCAAAAACGTGTAATTAGAACATATTACACTTTTCAAAAACGTCTAAATGCAACATATTGCACTTTTTAAAAACTCATAATTAACATTTTACTCATCCAATTAATTTAATGTTTTTTATTAAGTAGCTCATTTTAATTTTACCGCAAATTGGATATGGGTCATTTTATTTTGGTTCTTCACAGACGATATGTAGTCAGTCTCAATAGTTTATTACTATTAAAATTTCAGTCTCTGTATTATAATCGTACTAAAAACTAAACAACTATAACCACCACTATAAGCACATTTAATTATTCTGCATTATTTATTACTATAGTTAGTTTTACCCCACTACTCCTACTGCGACTGACTGACTTGACTGCCTTCTTCTCTGTTTTCTGTAAACTCTTCTCCCATATGCTATGAATAATTAAATTCGAATTCGAATACGACTTCATTCGTTATTCCTTGACGTTGTTCGTATATTCCTCAGACTGACTTCATTTTACAGAGCCCAAAGCTCAAAACCCAGCCAGAGCCATCATCACTATTAACCATCATTATCATCATCACCATCACTATCGCCATGGCCAAGACCAGCAACCTACTGACTGTCTAGTTCTAGTAGATGAGCCTCCACACTGCACCAAAGTTCTACTTTACAACTAACAGCACAGAGGATAGGTAAGAGTTAAGAGAGGAACTACAAAAGAAAACTAAAAATAATATCAGCCCCCAGCTAAGCTACCTTCTAAAATACTAAAATAAATACTATAACATCATCAAAAAAAAAAGAAAACTGAAACCAACAAAAACAAGCCGAGTGCAAATACTGTAGTAGAAATATCAGTAGTGCAATATTATATAGTCAAATCTAAATGGATTAAGTAGGCTTTTTACTTGCTACACTTGCCTCATCATGCCTGGCCTAACCCAACAGAAATAGAGTACGTCGTCAGTACAGTCGGCAGTCCTTCAAGTAGTGAGCAGTCAGTAGTAGTAGGACAATACTGATATTATATAATTTTATATTATTATTATGACACAGTACATATATAATTATTACATAAGTTGAATTGATACACACAAAGACTGAAAGCAAAAGCCGCAACTTAATTTCCTTTCTATTGTTTTATATTTTCATTTAAAGTATAGTATACCTACAGATCTTCTAGGGTCTAGGACATTACTTAAGTATATGATATAGATATAAGTATCGATGTGGATGTCGATGTGAATATCGATGCGAGACCGAGACAGGGCACAGGGAAGGAAATACTGAAATACATACAAAACGGCAAAACACACAGATGTTATTCTTGAAGCGTGTGCTACTTTATTTACTTTTCTCGCTCCGAAATAAGCATCATCCGCGCGCGCAGTATTGTTTTAAAAATGAGAGATATATCCTACAAGCATATACATATTAAATCTTGTGATAGTATTTAATTATTATGTAAATAATATATTATGCGTATTGTTTTGAGCAGATCTGTGAAAGTGAAATGGAAGCCAAAAGAGCAAGGGCCGCTGCTACAAATTGACATTTATTAGTAGGTCTTTCTTCGAGGGTCTTTGAAATAAATAAAAAATTGGCAAGAATTAACGCACGGGGCAAACTGCAGGGCTTTCTGAAAAAAATTTCTTTAAAAAGTTGTAAATAATTTTTTATTCGAATTTCCTAATGAAATATAAGGATTTTGGCGGAAATCGAGATCGACATTTTATGGGAAAAAAATTTTACAAAAAGAAATAGATATTTTGGAGGGGCCAATATTGCCAATAATCACTTCCAAATGTGTTTCTGGAAGGAGCAAACTGCCCCGTGTTTCAGTGTATGCATTTTTATTACATTTTTTTACAATTAATAGTGACAAGTGTTAATGACAAGAAAGCCTACTAATATTCTAACATTAAAAAATGCACAAAAATAATAAAAATATTATTACGTCCTCCTTCCTTTCTCTATATTGTATATCTACGTTCAAACAATTCAGCAATTAACAATTTTATATATTTTTTAGGTTAATTTACAATGTGCAAAATGCAAGAGCCTACTATATGTATATACTTAATTGTCAAGTCGGAGAATTTGATAGTAGTTTGATACAAAAACATACAATAATCAAAACGCACAATAAAAAAACGGTCTTACCGCATATAGTATCTATATCTATACTAACTATAAGGCAGTATAAATGCAGTAGTTATTAAATTAAAACATACCTGCAAACTACCTTATGCCTTGTAAGATTATATTTAAAGACCTCAGAACAAATAATAAAAACTCTATAAAGAAACTGCAGAATACAAAAAAAAATACATTTTTATTATTATTATTATTTTCGCATTGTTGCGGTTGGAAATTGCGAAAATGCAAGCCAAGGGACTTTTTAAACATTAAGCACTAATATACCTTATACTATAACTATAAAATATAAAGAAGGACAAAGTCTATGTTATGTACTTGGAAGTACAAAGGCAGTTCAAGACAGCAACAGCAACAGTCAAAACCAAAACCAAAACTCTGCAGGTAGATCTGTATACAGATGCTTTTTGCAACATTACAATTAGATAAATGCGCTAATGCGCAGTATACGAGACAAAGTAAATAGTTAGTAGTACAGTATACAGAAGAGAGTACACTGAATGGAAATTTTGTGCGAAACTGCGAACTGAAACTGACTAGTGACTAGTTGACTAGCGAGTTGCTTTAAGTCCCTCATTGCAGATATATTTATGCAGAGTGTAAAAAGATTTAAAGAGCTTTGCTTTCTGCCTTTGCTCTGCCTATGATTCTCCTTTTGATTCGCAATGTTTTGTTATTTTTTTTCCCCCTTTGATTTGATGACGTTCTGTCTCTTGAAGTGATGACGACAGACAAGGTTGTTTCACTGTTTTTTTTATATCTCCTCTTTTTCTGGTCTCTTCAGCACTGAGTGCGAGTCCTGAATTGAAATACAATACAAACAATACAGCACACACTTAACAAGGATTCAAATTCCATAACCAAATGCAAAGTAAACTATCTCTGCTTTCTTAACACCAACTTTGCTATTGATTCGTTTAACACCAAACTTTGCTTCTTAACTCTGAATCTGAAGGAGACCAAACCAAGACCAAAATGTAATTGGATATGCTGGGAAAACACACACACAAAAACTCAATATATATAAGTAGGTAGGTAGGTAATATTATAAGGTCCTATATTATACTCCTATGGTGAATTAATTCCGTTGACATGAAACTAAAATCCCTGGCCTCGGCATGTCTAAGTAAATATTTAAAAAACAAGGCAATGCAATAACACGCATGTAGGTACGTACATACTATATATATATGTATGTCCTTTACGATCTAATTCTAATGCATAATCTTCTTAATTAATATGCACAAGGTATATACTGATGATAATGGAGGGCTATCGTGTGACGAGAAACTGTTTTTTTTGTGCAACAAAATTAACAAAAGAAAAAACCAAGTCAACGCAAATCCACAATTTGTTTAATCAGATACAAGCAAACTAAGCTATCTAATAATAATCAATAGTATTGCTTCTTCAAAGAACCGTGAGTTAAAGTAGTTGTCTGTTTTTGATTATTTTAGAAAACGAGACGTTGCGTTGGGCTGACTTGCCAGCAATTTCTAAGTGTGTTAATAATTATTCTCATATTTCATTCTAGTTTATTTTTAGAATCGAAGATTATCAAAACCAAACTAATGATTCATGCAATTTGTGACCTCTTACCCATAAATAGGTATACGCACTTGGATGAGGGCTGCGCTATTTGCCTAGGTTTTCCACTTTCCCCATAGCATTTCTTATGTAATACGAACTTTATGAACAGTTTCAGCGAAATTTCAACGTCATTAACTACGAGTATCTGTCATTAAATTTTCCTCAAAGGAATTACTACTTACGATATATATAACTATTTACATTTTTTCAAAAAAGCGAATTTACGTCGTTACGAACTGCAATCGTAATCGTAATCACGCACTAGTAGAATGATTTGCACTTTGAACGACGACGACGACGACAGCAATTTAAAAATCAACACGAGGCAAAAGTAACTGAAAACAAAGACATATATCCGCCATTACAGATCAAGCTAAACAATATGCCATATAACAATACTAACAAGCTCACTACTCATCGTCAGTACTATCTACTATCCAAAGTAATCTCCACATAGATACACACAATACTACACGAACAACTAAATGGAAATGCAGACACACGAGGAAAAATAGTTTAAATAGCAAATGCAAATACCAACTATAGATATATATAGCGCTCTTACAAACTAAAACTATTCTTGGTAAAGCTATTTAGCTTTACGACTTCTACCTTAAACTACCTTCCCCGATAAATACTATAAAACTAAAACGAAAAGCGAATTACCTACGAACACGAGGATGATATTATAGAAAGGATATATATGAGACGTACTTACTAGTTAGGAAATTATACGAGAATACGATGACGATGACGAAGCTTTAAAACACTAACCATAAAATCCCCAACTCTCATCATCCTCATCTCCTCAAGCCCCAATCGCAATCCCATGAGCCCAAGACTATAACCAAAATCCAAACCCAAACCCAAATATTGTGATTGTGATAGGAAAGCCATGCAAATAATATCAATGCGACAGTATAACATTACAGAACACATACAGCTTATACACTGCTCAAAACTCCAAAATTCTAAATCCAAAATCCAAATGGAAAATACGTAAATATTACGCAGGGGAAAACCACACCACGAAGCGAACACGAACGATCACGAAAGGAACAAGAACAAGTCCAAAGAAAACATGATGTCGATGACGATAACGAGCAGGACCAGAGGATCAGAGCAGAGCACAGCACAGCCACGAAAATTCGAACAAAAATAAAAATAATTCCAGAAGTCAAGGTAAAATTCTGAGAAATTCAATGAGAAAACCATCGCATCAGTCCATCAGAGACGAAGGGGTTTAAAAAACAGCTGTTTCCTCCATGCAAACCCTACAATATGACTCGAGGACGAAAGGGTTCAACCCGTGTAGATAGTTGGATTTGCATTCGACAAAAAAACATTAGCATTTGTTCGAGGACTAATCCACCAACTACATACAATAAGGGAGGGTCCATAAATAATGTCACTCAAATTAACTCCATTTTTTACCCCCATTTAATCTCTTTAACATTACGTGAGCGGCTATCTTTAACATGGCACGTCATCAATACCTGAATAGACCCACCCACCCTTTTAATGACGTCATTTAAGGATGATTCCTAAAGCAAAGGTAGTAAAGCAATAAAGGCTGTGCTGTATTGTGAAAAAATATGAGCAAAAAACATTCTATCTACAGCGCAGCCACGTTGTAGATACAGTTTTCTGCTGGCTAAGCTTGTTGCTGGGCAATCAAGGGAAGGCAGTGGCAGTTGGCAGTATGTTGAAGCCATTAGCTCGAGCCAAAGAAGTCACCAGTGCTGCTGTATTGCAAAATCGATAGGTGCAGAGGTGGGTATCTACTTACTAGATAGATAGTAAATATCTGTTTCTGCTGGTAACAAAGAGAAAACGTACTTAAGGCCACTGCTGCCATACTGCTACTGCTGCTTAATTGCATTTGAATAGCATTGCTGTCTTTGGGAGGCGGGAGCGTGCCTAAATTTTGTCATACGTTAATCAGGGGAGTTTAACTGCCTATGCCACAAGATGGGGTAGGGGGATCTCAGAAAAAATCTCAGAGTTTTTTTTACTACGTAAGGTATGCACGCTTCCGTAGGGTGGACGGGAGACGGAGTAGTGACGTCAGAAGGCTGGCGTCACCATGTGCGCAGTAACGTTAGGACTCCAATGCACTGTACTGACTGTACCATTCGTCTGCCTGTGTTAAAAATTGTAAAGTGTGTACATGCCTTGAGAAGAGAGCGAGTGCGACTTTGGACGGCCACGACTGGGTCTCTCCCACAGAAAACCAAGACGTTTTCTTTTACAGCTCGAGTCGTGGATCGTATGGTGAGGTAGTGGTGGCTGTGTGGATCGTTCGTGGATCGTCGAACTCCTCCTAAATTCACTCTCCATTTTGATTTTCTCTCAAAAATCCAGTCAAGAAAACTCGGTTACTCATGCAAAATTATCCATTGAGAACGTATTTGATTTTCTTTTAATCGTTCCTTTCTCTTTCATCTATATATCTGTTTTTTATTTTCGCGAGTCTCAATAATATATATCCTTCCAGTGTTACTCAAAAAATAATAATAAATAATATTATTTATCACACAAAAAGTGCATGGTGACTGGTGAGTGATCTTCTGTTCTTTTGTAGATTTCCCTTTAAATTTTTGTAAGTGTATATTATTGATTCGTTGATAGTATTCTCTCTGTCCCTCAATCTCTCGATCTCAATCAATTATCATTAAAAATCAACAACAACGCAGTTAGATTTGGTGTCGAGACAAGTGTCTATATGATTATTCTTTTTCCTTGAATATTACATTGAAAAAGGCTAGTTCTAGTTTGTCGTTCTGCTGGTTGTTCTCTTTGTGTGTTGTAATATCGTATTAAGTCCCATTTGTACCCCAATCCCTATCGAATCCCATCTATCTCTCTAGTGTTGTGAGAGAGCGAGCCCCTCATACACTTTTGTACGTAGTCAACATATTTACATTTCACATTTATATTTCCTGTCTGTCTTGTCCTCTCCTGTCTGTAGTTTTTTAATCAGCTGATTCATGGTTGTGTGGATTGGGATTTATTTTCATTATTTTGTATTTTTTTTTGTATAATTTAAGTAGTGCTGTCCAGACTAGTGTTTGTCTCTATGGTTTGGTTGGGAGGCTTTCAACATTCAAGAAGGACTCTCAACTCTCGTCTTCAAGGATTGCAAAATTCAAAAAGGACGAAATTAAATGTCTTATATACAATTCACAAGTAGTTCGTTATTTGTTTTCGAATTTTGACTCGAATTACACTGACTTTCATCAGTCTTCATTGGAGGGTCTATGGAAGTGTCTAGAATATTTTTTTTGCTAGGTAATGGTTAATATTTTTGTGTGCCCATGTGGTTGTGTTTCGTTTGAACAATATCAAATATTTAATATTTTTGTGATTTACTAACTTTTCGTAATTTGTTCGTTTATATATTATAAATATACAAGGTTACGGATTACAAGCAAACTAATTTTAGTGGTCTGTCGTCAATCATTATGCGTGGATTGGACTTTGTAGTAGTGTATAATATAAATATTATAGAATAGCATGCATTTGAAATTGTTGGACCTAGCCTGCTAGGCTCAGGATCATTCATCTTTCCTTGTTAGTTGGTTTGTCATATGGTTATTTGTTCCTTCTCTTTACGTTGGTGGAGTTCTGTGAATTTGTGAGTTAGAATTGGTTCGAGCTGGCTCATGATATGGTAATATTGGTAATCGTAATCGTGGTGGGTATGGCTCATCGTATTGTTTGTTCTCATCGTCCTATATGTATTTTTTTTTGTGTGACGCAATTGTCTTGTTCAGTTAGTATTCTCTGGTATTCTGGTCGAGTCATTCTTGATATTTGAATGTGCTACAGTGCTACAGCATATAGTCTTGCTCTCTTCTACTTTTCTAATTCTAATTCGTGTCACATGTGATCTGCGACTGCTGTTTTCGATTTTCATTAGTTTCTCGTTTCAAAATTTCATTTTTGTCGATTCAGTTTTCGATTCCAAGTTGTACGGAGTTTAGCCCTTTGAAATTAGGTATTATGTACTGGCTTTGTAAATACTAATTCAGTCTCTAATTATATTTAATTTTAGGTAGTTCTTAGGGTTAGGCATTAGCTAGTTTAACTTCTGTATTTGGTTTATTCATTATTGGCCAGGGTTGAAGTCGTTGTATTTCGTCATCCTTTTTAGCATTTAGTTGGAGAAGGCAGTTTAAAATTTATCTGTTTTATGCTTAATTATCGTGAAATTATTATTCTTCCGCCTAAGTAGGGACTGCCTGGGTTGAGTTGGGTGCGAAAAAGATATGCACTATGTATACTGGTTTTAGTTTTTGGTGTTAAAATTTTCCGTACTTCAGTGCGAATAAGATTATCAAACGTTTTATGATGAGTAATTATTGGAATTTAGAGTTGTAGATTAGTATAGGATTTATCTACCCATATTTCAGGGCAGGGCGTTCAGAGTTCATGTGCATTTTTAATCTTCGAATTACGTGTACGTAGTCATATTAGTCTCATCTGACCAGAGAAGAAATTGCGTTGATATTGAGTAAACTAGGAGATTAGGTTTAACGTATTGGGGATGGTCATCGTAATTTTTTGACGCTTGTTCCATAATTTAGGGATTGCATTTATTTTGTCAAAATTGAAAGTTCTGTTTTAGATGGTTAAAAACCCAGGTGATAATGGTTGTACAGCCCTTCCCCTAAAGTCATGTTAGATATTGTTGATAACCTATTGTTATAACCTGAATTAATATTAATTCTGTTGTTTTTTTTGTTTTTTGAAATTGCAGATTTCTACAGATAACAATCAATACGAAGTTCTAATCATAAGGGTGTCCAGCTATTAATCTATTATTTATATATAAGGAAACAAGCGTAATTAATCACAATGGAGCGCGATGAAATGCCCAAAACCCTTTGCCGCTCGGGGTGTGGATTTTATGGGTCAAGTGCCACAGATGGTCTATGTTCCATTTGTTTTAAAGATGCTTTGAAGAAAAAATGTGTTCCTACTCAAGCCTCCACAGGGTCAGCTAGTGGAGCCTCCACTCCCATTACTTCTGGTACACCAGCAGAACAACAACAACCCGCTGCTCTCACTCCAAGCGGGGATCAACCATCTTCAACATCATCATCATCATCTTCGCCGCCATCAACCACATCAGTTACTGCTTCTGCCATTATTGATGTAGTAAGTCCACCAAAATGAATTTAAAAAATACTTGAATTTGAGTTCAAAAAGATAACATCTTCATTGTTTGGACCTCTTTAGTATTTTAGGGAGGCAAACTTTTGTTGGCTTCCTTCATTTGCTCCGTCTAGAGTCTAGGGTTTAGTTATGCATGTAGGTCATGCAACGCAGTAGAAGTGCCTTCTTGAAATACTACTGTAAACTTTAGCAGGATATATTTTCTTTACTAAATACTTTAATTATAGAACAGTGGTACAAAGCTAGAGTTTATTAGATTCAAAACTTACCTCATTGATTTTGCATAATGCATAGAAGCAATATGTAAATTTCTATTTTTATCATGGATATTACGCTGGTCTTTGTGCTTAAGTTGTCTTAACGTTTTGTCAGTAGTCAGTGTGCAGTACAATGTCCGTAGTACAGCATATTTTTATGAAATCGTACGGTATACTTTAGGCTTCGGGCAAATATAAGTAAGTTAAACATTCTCTAACGATTTTACCCATGGTCATGTGTTATGTTTTGTTCCATGAATTATTACCGCAGTTTTCTGATCAGCCCTGTTTTTTTTAAACTTTTTTTTTCAAGTAAAATACATTTTAGGCACAACTGTAATATTTTGTCCTTCTAAGTTTTCGTTAATAACATGTAAAATGTCAAACAAATAGAGGAAAAGACGTTCTTATTCAATTTTGCATTAATGGTTAGTTCCAAAGGTTACAATCAAAGCTTTAATGCAATTCATTATCGAACGAATTTTGTCCGATGTCGAACTAGCATATAATTTATGGAAGGTCTGTATCCGAATTTATAGGTGAACGTTTTCAGCTCTAAGTTTATGTAATTTATGCCTAATCATAACTTTTAGCAGAAGTGTATTGTGTGAAAAGTATTAGATATGAGAAACTACGCTTTATAACCCCGTTTCTATGTAAGGTTAGATGATTATGTTATTTATTTGTGTCAATGCTAGTAGTCAGTGATAGTAATGTAGGCTTTGTTCCACTTTGATAATGGATTGAATGGAAACTTCGTTAAAAGTTATGCTGGACATGGGCATATATTTGCCCTTCGCGGTCACGAATAACCTACAGTTATAGTTAGATGTATATATAAATATATAGTACTTTAAAAGGTCCCTATGGGATGTCAGTTTTTCTCAGTTGGATAAATTACAATGATTATTAACCATTAGTTTTCGATTTTGATTTTGCTTTTAGCCTGTAATTGGACAATTGGTCTTTCGTCGTGAACCGATTTTAAAGTGTTCTTTTTATTTCTTTTTGAAAAACAGGTGACACAATCACTCGCCGGCCCTTCCATTGAACAACCCCCTGAAGAAGAAGAAGAGGAAAAAAAACCGACGAAAATAAAAAATCGGTGTGATACCTGCAAGAAAAAAGTTGGCTTGACTGGTAAGGGTAAACAATCAATAAATAAAATAGCTGTATAATACGTATTTCGGATTCATCTCCTAGTTCATTGTTTGTCTTGATTACTTCAATTAAAAAGAAGATAATGATGCTAAAATTTTTTATATATTTGTCTGATTGTAGGATTCGATTGTCGCTGTGGAGGTTTGTTCTGTTCTCTTCATCGCTACAGTGACAAACATGACTGTAGCTACAATTACCGTGAGCAGGGAGCCGCTGAAATTCGTCGTAATAATCCACAAATCATGGGGCAGAAGATTAATAAAATTTAACAACACTCGTACAATTGTATCGCAATTTTTTGTAAAATAAAGTATCAATTTTTTATTCATACGTGTAAGTAATGATAATATAGGTAATATATATATATATATACAGTATACATAAGGATATATAATTAGTTAAGTGCGTAAGTTAATAAGTAAAGTAAGTAAATAATTAATTAATATGCTACATATATATATATAAAGTTACAAAAAGACGACTAGGCAGTAACATGTTTTAGAATCCACGATGTAAACTTTGAAATCCTTGTACATACACCTGGCATATTTGGCTCTGCACAACCGATTCCCCAAGAAATAATTCCAGCTAAGAACCACCGATTGTCAGAACCCCGAACTTGAAGTGGTCCGCCACTGTCACCCTGTAATAACCAGTATATAATTATTACAACTATGAACTACAATAACAATACTTTGTGTTTATTTTTTGTTCTCTCCTCTTTAGTCTTTTTTTAAACTCTTAGTAAGTTTAAGTCAAACTTTATCCTTAATTACTCTTGGATTATTAACTGAATTTCGAATAAATTCAAAGACAATAATTTCTCTTGAGCTTCATCTAGATTATTATTTTTTGTTTCATTTCATTTTACATTTTCCTACACAACTCACACTCACACAGCTACCCACATTTCATTTCACATCAATACTCACGTAGCCGAATGAGACAGTGTTTTAAAATGGGGCTTGGATTGGGGATGTTGTATTCTAATCAAATGGGTCACCTTAATGATGTTTGTATATATAATAATAGTCGCTGTTCAAATATATTAAAATCTTTCAACGCGTATATATGCCAACGCAGACAATGATAATTGTCAAAAATAGCACGTACGCTTTTCGAAATAAAATACTGATATAGAAGTATAAATTCATTTTTGTATAGTATAGTTAAGTAAGTACAAGTCTTAAACGCTGTTTTCAATATTATAATAAGTATTACGATACTTGGAAATAAATTCTTTAAAAAAAATGGCTTTAAGATACTCAAACATTTTGTTTATCAGAACAAGAAATTTTCTAAAATATAAATTAGTTACGAAATAACGAATTCTTCAAAGCACGTGTTTCAAAAATTGCAAGTTCCTTCCAAATATTTGTATATTTCAGAATTACGTTGCTTTTAATGTTTGCATACGCTGTAAGACATATAGCATCTTTCCAAATATTTGTTAAAAATCAATTACAAACTTTCTACTACATAATATATCTAAAAATGTAACTAAATCGTTACAAATAGATAATTGTTTCAGAATTTCGAACTTCTTAATACATGCTTCTCAGATCACGAATTCTTTAAAGTGCCTATGTGCTTAAGCAATTAAAAATTCTACAAAAATACAAGATAACTTTTTGCAATTATTGCAATTCAAATGCAAAATATTTGTTTAAAAAAATTGTTTGCTTTTAAATTTTAAAAATATTTTAACTCCTAACTTAGCACCGTAAAGGTTAACATGATTATATATCTAGCCTAATATCGTCGTTGTGCTACTATGTTAGCATCAAGTAATTTAAAGGTCACTCAACTTCACTAATGAAAAATATGAAGAAAAACATTAAGATGGTATATTCAAATGTAAAATCTCTCATGCTCCCAAAACACCCAAGTATTATGACGGGGACGAACTAGCAACATCAATTGATAGATAAATTAAATTAAAATTGTGATATCCGAAAAGTCCATTACCTGACAACTGTCTTTGCCCCCGTCTTCATAGCCCGCACAGAGAAAAATCTCCGGAATGTGTTCCACTCGTCCAGATTTTAAAAACATGTCTCGACATTTTGCATTGCTCAGGATTGGGACGGACACATACTGGAGTTTGGATGGGAGGGGTCCCCCCTCGCTCAGCCTCCCCCACCCAGACACAGTTGCATTCTCATTGATGAGTAGATCATCGTTTCCAGGGAGGCAGATCGGGCTGATGTGCGGCGTGAGGATGACGGGTGTCTCCAATTTAATCAGTGCCAGGTCATGCTCATATGTAAAGAAATTGTAGGAGGGATGAACTACCTGAAAATCATTCATAAAAATATTGACGAAATTTAATTCATGGTTACTATTGTTATTTAATTGATCCAAAATAAATATTGCTATAAATGATTAATTTAGTTAGTATTATCGCATCGGTGAAATACGAACCAGTCAATTGCGCATTATTATGTTGTATACTGATGCACGATGACGCCCCCGTTTAGTTTGGGATTATGAAATGGGAATATTTGTGACTAATATTACGCCTGTATGAGATCATCTTAATCTGACAACTGAGGAAAATAACGAAACCACCCATCATACCAAAACGTACTGTACGTTAATAATTATGGATAATGTGCGACTTACACAATTTCCCCTTGAATTTTCCACGCGCCCATTTCCGATAACCTTTGACCCAATCTTAGGGTGTAGTAATCTTAACTGAGCAATAGGTTATATATATGGACTCAATTTCACTTGAAGTGACCATTATTAATACCGCTCAATTTATAATAAGTTTCTTGTAAGTACCATCATCGTCAAAACAACTATAGATTGAAACCAGAAGCAATTTTTTGTTGCCCTTCCCGGAAGATTTCGAAAGGAAAAAAAGCAAATAGTGAAACTTTAGTTTGACTGGCTCTTGAACCCCATACTACATACATCATTGGTGCGTAGTAAATTACAATTACTGCGTCGCAATTTCGCAATTATATATCTTTGTTTACACGCGAAACTCGTCAACGTCACTGTTGCCACCCTGCTGGTCTGCCCCATGCTATGAATGCATGCTTCCTTCCTCAAGGGAAAACACCTTCACCTCCATACATTAAAAATGCAAATTACTCATACATAGATTTAACACAGCACACACCACACGACCCGTTATCGTACACAATCATAATTACACACGACGACCGATAATGAAATGCAAATATTATGAGGGTGACATAGCGACAAGAGCAAATGGCCTCCTCAGCCTTAATTGATTTTAAACACTTGCTATAATACGGTCTAAGTATTAAGAATACATATAGGAAATCGATCCACTGATTACACAGACAAACAAAGTGCAAATGTCCTAAATTTGTACCTACCTAAGTGGCGATGGGGAGTGCATCGAAATTCCAAAAACCAAATTAAAATAGTAGAACAAGAACAGAGCGCAAGAATGACACAGCGCATACAAATATTCGTAGGTAAGTAGAATATTCTGCTCTCCAATTACATGCAAAATATAGTGGGCACAACATAGAACACATTATTATATCCGCACCGTACTTAAGTAAACGTTTTTGTTTTGTGTGGTCTGTCATCTTCGTGGAAATCAAGGCATCGAATATGGAGAAATTAGATGGGGAAAATTATTGGGTTTGGTCATCATCAGTTGTGAAATTTTAAATGAACAAATTACCTATGCAGTTATTCGAATTGGAATTCTGAATTCTTTTAATTTCATCATAATATCTTAGCGCCAAATTTTAAAATGCACACCAGGTATTCCCATAAGTATTAAAATTACAGGTGGGTACAGGTACACCATGTGCCATATCTCTCTCTCTGTAATTATGAGTCTTAATTGTGTAATTTCTTGAATAGGAATTAAAGCGCTTTTAAATGACAGTTATAGAAATTGTTAAAGATTTCACAATTTCCCATTCAGAGAGAATGCGAATGTTATAATAATGAGGAGAGGATATGGAGATGGATGGGATGATATGATATGATGAGTCAAGTGGAAAGTCAAAGTGAAGGGGGTAACAAAACGAATGATTCCAAAATGTCATCACGTATCACGTACGTAGCTCCGTCTCATATAGTAAAGTCCCAGTGAATGTGATACTCATATCCTGTTACCTTCACCACTACCTTAATTATTAATATTATGGTCTCGCTCGTTGTCGTTGTCATTTTCGTTTTCATTTCTTGGCTCCGGTTGTCGTCGTTGTCTCAGTGACTAATAACTGTGCTCTTCATCGTCATACGTTTAAATCAAAGAATGAGCTTTCCAATTTGTAAATTTAAATTATTTTTACACAATAAATTTTACGAGTAGGACGATTTAGGTACAGGTAGCATCATATCTCGTATCCTACTCCGACTATCATAAATAATGTAACTTCACTTATTAGATAATTAATTTTAAAAGTCAGGAGAATTACTCATTGGAAAATATTTTATGGGAGTTACGATTACAAATTACAAATTACAAGAATTATTATGACATCAATGAGTCCTTTAACAAAATATGAATGAGCCCCTTCCTGGAATTAAAGTTTCTATTCACAAATTTAATCCAATGGAATAATAACACATAGCTGTACGAATGAACAATACAATAAAAACCATGACCATTTACCCACCTTATCATTACTACTATCAATTATCATCCATAGTGTACACTTAATCCAGTCCCATCTTTATAACATGTACACATTTAACTATACATCTTCCTATATGTGATATCAACTATTTGTTCAGTATTTAATTGACACTGAATGCTGAACATTGGGCGGGTGGTAAGTACGCCTCTGTGCAATACATATTTTTGATTACTTTTAGTTCATATACACGTGTAAATCCTAATTTATACTACCTATACTATTTATGACCTCATTTAAATAATAAGGAAAATAACACTTTGGTTTAAATTCACAAATCACTTCAATTACTAAATTGAGAAATAACTAATCAACTAATTTTAGCATGATTGCAGGATATACATTAGAAACCAACGCTAATTAAGTTTAGGCAATCAAGCTATATCGTCTGTGAAGAACCAAAATGACCCATTTTCATTTTTAGCTAAAAACAATATCCACTATGTATCTACAAAAATATTTCAATATGTCTTGAAAGAATTAAAATCGAACATTTTACATCTTTCAAAAACAGGTAGGTACATACAACATTTTACACTTTTCAAAAACATGTAAGTAGAACATTTTACACTTTTTTAAAATATGTAAATAGAACATTTTACACTTTTCAAAAACTCTTAATTAACATTTTACGCATGTTTCTCATTTTGTTTTTATGACATAGCACATTTTGATCCTAGCTTAAATTGGATATGGATCATTTTGGTTCTTCACAGACGATATGTAACCTCCTTGCGTATGGCAACTATGTACAAAATACATAACTAATGTACCTACGTCTTTATTGCATAACCATATCCAAATAAAATCTAATCTATATTTTAATTCTCTAATTACTTTATTACTCTGCTGATAACACTAAATAATTCTACTCTGGAAAATACGGCAATGAACTCTCCCTATAGTAAGTATATCTCATTTAATCAGACTCATACTCAATATCCAGGAAAACCACACATGGAGGCATAGCAGTATAGAGACAGACGGAGACAGGTGCGTTATTTCGCCCTCACGACCTGTTCTACTGTTGCCAATACAGGTAGCACTGTGTGCGCATACTACCATCCCATAAGCCACTGCTCCCACAAAACTAAAATTTGACATTTATTATGTATTTCAAGGGGAAAGTTTCGACTCTACAGAATTCAAATACGGTGCACCTGGTCTATTATCCAGCACCAGCTCCTGCAATCCAGCACCAGCACCCCCAGCATTCTCCAGCTTTGCAGCTGTACTAAACAAACTGCCATAACTATACTGGTGCTGGAACTGGAGCTGGCATTGAAATAGGTTAAGGTAAAAACCTTCGGTACAGACAGGTTTATTATGACAGAAGGGAAAAAAAGCCTTGGGACCCCGAAATTACTATACACACATTTCCTACAAAAAATATCAGTTTACGTCAGGACGTACATATAGCATATGGATCACTCTGCATGCATTACTTGTACACTAAAATTCTAAAACTGTACATAATAACCCATAGGATTTTAGTATTAGTACTGTAATTTAAATGTAAGCATAAAACATTTAAAAAAGCATTCAATATGCAATACACATAGCCTTCGTCTTCCCCCAATCATATTTCTTAACTCTATTAGTGATTTACGATTTAGTAACTACTACAGATAATATATGCTATGCTATGAGTCGACCTGTTTTTATTTCATATTTTTTGAACTTTCCTCGTGACGTGTGACCCCATCATATCAGTAAGAAGTATGAATTCATATCCCTTATTATTTTTTACTATACATAGTTGAAACTGTAAACAGATTCCCGACGCCGACTTTGTGTGAGTAGTAAAATTGACTAAAAAAATAAATAAACTAAAAAAAAACGGAACTTGAAAAAACTTTTCATTTCAACTTGGTACAATTGAAACGAGGCGAGAGGATCATGGAATCATTAACCCCAAAAAATACGCGTAGCTATGTAGGAACTCAAAATAAACAAGCATAAAGAAGCACGTCACATGTCAGATCAGAGTGAGTGCCATTGCATTGCATTACTGGTACTGGCCTTCCCTTAAACCTTCTGGTTATTGACATTATCCTGACTATGAATACCTACTATAAAAAACGTACATTAAATATTTTTTAAATAATCCTCCAAAAACATTCTTTAGTAAAACGGTTGAATAAATCCTACAGAAAATAAACGGACAGTTATTCATTATAAATAAATCAGAATTCATAATCGGAGCAGTTACTTTTTTGGGCTGTAGCCTTTGTATATTTTATACTAATGACTCATATACTCGATACATATTATGTACCATAATGCATATAGCATTAATACTAATAGTATGTATGTATTATATTATATTCTGATCTTTAAACCACAGTACAAAGTATTCAGCCTACAAGAACCATTATTACTACAACAAAAACGGCTTAAATAAATAAGACATTAAATCAACTTGTTTAACAAAACACATATTAAAAACTCTATGTAAAATGTAAGTACAAATATACATAAAGTCAAAATAATATATCAAAAGTTGCTGACACACGGGGTGGACGTTAAGTGTTATAAGGGATATAGCAGCTCAGGTAGGTTAATTGAATTGTAAATTGAAATATGTGTGTAGGATTATTTTTGCATTGTATTGTATTGTGATTGTGTGCACCATTCTACGTGTGTATGAGTGATGGTTAAAATCGAAAGGTGATGTGTCCTCCTTTATTTTCAATTCCCATATTATAATATCTCCTTGATGTCTCGATTTCGATGTCGATGTGGATCCTCCCCCACTTTTAATTCATCTCCTCTGTCTGCCGCACTTATATGCATATATCCATAAAATAAAATTAGCCACACTTTTACTCACACGCTAACAACACAGTACTCTACACGACTGACCTACGACCACAATTTATTACAATTACCTGTCAACCATTAACAATATTAACATAGGGCCCATTAACAATGGTGCTATATAGAAAATCAGAATACTACTTAGGATTTACAACTACAGAAAAACAGAGAACCCAGGTCAATGTAATTATTAACTATTTAAATGTATGCACTCATGCCCCATTCATTCGAAAGTATGTACCCACACTTATATATCTTACTTCCTTCTATTATTACACACACACTTGCCTTTAACTTTAACTACCCACTTGACACACACTTACTATACACTACTATAGCACAAGCATCCGCACAATCTTGATTTTAATTTCCCATATTTTCATTGACATAGTCTAGAAGACTAGAACCAGAATAAGTAATTCTATCGAATAATAGAATAGAAATAGAAATAGAAGCAAGCCATCACATACACAATCACACATGTGATTTTAAATCCAAAATATAATAACTTACAAATGTATTCTATGCAACAATAGCAATACTTTTTGTTGCTTTATTATAATAATCATAACCACTCATACTTCATACGCAAAACACACAAGACAACTTCACTTCAAAATTCCCTTTAAAAGACACACCAACGAAATTGAGTGGGCCATACAATACACAATATGTAGGCTGCCACATACATGTCATTTGAATTGACTCTGTTCTGTCTGACTACCATATATTTAATCATAATATTAATGAAACCCCGACGACGACGACGACAGCCTTCTTCACTAATTCAATACTCCTGCATCTTTTACAAATTTAAATTTTAAATCAGTATCTCATTAGACTCTAAACGCATCCATATATTATACACTGAAAAAAATTGTAAATTCAAAAATCCTCGCAAATAAATCAAGGAGCTCGGACTCAGGGGGTTATAATATAGTTAAAAGTCAATTCAATTTTAATGTATCATCCTATGCCTTTATAATCTCATGACTACGGATAGATTAGCATTATCGGCATCGGCAAATATATTTATAAATTACTGCACCAAAATTAAATGCTGTGCTTGGATCTGTACTTAAAAGAAGGCAAGCTTAATACAAGATACACATGTACCTACGAACTTTGAAAGAAAACGAGGGGCCTACAAAAATAAGAAAAAGAGCGTAAGCAAATTAATACAAAATATAACACGGCTTGTAACTCGGTACACGGTACGCCGTGCCGTCCGCTATACGAAATGGAGATTAAATTGAGAGAGTAAAATAAAAAGTAAAACGCTCATTTGACAAACTACAAACGAGAGTCGACATCGACAAACGAGGTTGAACTTCACTTGTAACCAAAACATAAAAAAGAACAATGCAATTCAAATAGAATAAATCAAACTAGGTATATACAGCCACAGTGATACAAACTTGCACAGTTTTCAATTCTAATTAAGTATATGTGAGCATTTCGCAGTGTATTTATGGGGCACGAGAGTAAAATTGTACAACTCTAAAATATATTGTAATTAGTAGGTAACTAGTAACTCAATGTGAGCAAGCGGTCGAGGAGTCGAGGCGAGACCACAGATCACATGTCTCTGCTGTCCCTTTTGAGTTTAATTATCTCTCTAACTAAGTAAGCAGTAGAACTCTTCCCAAAAAACACAATATGATCTCCCTATAGCAGCTTCTACTATATAGTAGGCACACTATAAGATTTTAAATTTCAACAAAAGTCACGAACATTTACAAGAATAGCGAAAATAAAGATTGAAGACGGAACGAGATCCCCATTCCATCCATTCCCTATATCCATTTCCCATTTACTCACTACGTTAAAGTTAAAATTAAAACTAAAGTTGTTACAAGTTGTTCCCTCTTCCATCGTCAGTCAGTCAGGCAGATAGTTCATTCCTTCATTCTCGACTTATCGTTAGACTTGGACTGTAGACATAACATTATAGCCTATATCCCTGTACAAGTTTAATGCACAACTATTAACTATAGGAAATATAACCTGCCTTAATTATATCCCAATCCCAACATAATAATTGTAATTGTCCTGCAGTCTGTATGGCAGTAGATAGTAGCTATAGATATATAAGTAGTAGACACGACAGGATTTTTCTTTTTTCTTTTTTCCCTTTTGTACTTTTGTAGGTGCAATTAGAGAAGGGAAAGTGACTTCTACTTCTGTCCTGCTCTGTCCTGTCTGTCTTGTTCCTATTCTTATTCTTAGCCTTCTGTCCTGTCTATTTCTTTGAGTAGTACGGCAGGCAGTCCACAGAAAAGTTTATTTCTAATTCGTATAGAAAACAAACGTGGACTACTCTCCGTATATTACTACGTACTACCGCTATAATAATTACACGACATGTACTGTCTGTCTCTGTCTGTATACATGTATATTTTCCTTGGAAATTAAGCACAGGTACAGGTAAGTAGGCACTTCTCCACTCTCGCTTCAATTCGAACTAAACCAATTTCATATAACAGAGTTATAGTGCAAAGCAGGAACTGGTACTGGGACGATGGCATGGCACTATGGGGACGATAATAATAGTAAAAGTGAGGGCTACACATATTTAATGAGGTATGTACGTCCCGTATAGTAAAAGGAGTTGAAATTGAAATTTGAATAAAATGAGATGCACAATTTATTAGTAGTGCATCGGCATCGGTATCGGCATCGGCATCGGCATCCTAGTAAAGTTGCACTATATGTTTGTGTAGTAAGTCGCCTGTAAGTGAAACGGCCTGTGTAATACATCAACGTTTCTGTATGTATTTAACTTGAGCTTTAATGATCCTCATATAAACTTCATTGAGTTTCATTCATTCATGATAATAATGACATGATCCTGACTGAGCAGTAAAAGCAAGAGCAGAGGAGAGCAAGATTATTTTTCTCCTCGTTGTTGTTCTCATTCTCACGTTTTAATGCGCACTCACATTACAGTCTACAGTGACTATATAGTAGACTATATAGTCTATAGTCGACAGTATAACAGTGCAAAAATGCATAGCCTCATAGACATAAAATTAATGTGCATAAAAATATGCGGAGACGGTGATGGGAGATGGGAGACGGAGAGACGATGATGCGATGATGCATTCCAAACACCTGCTGCCTCCCTCCCATTAGATTAGATTATAAATCGTCCGCATCATTATCATTATCACTATCATTATGATTATCACAAATTACCAGTATGTAACAAAAACTCTTTTTTAGCCTTCAACTTTAAAGTTGACTTTAACTTACGACCTGACTCCTGAGCCTATGACTCCGCTCTGCACTCTCTGTAAACAAGATTACATTTTGTAAAAGCGGTGGATATACCTATAGCTATACCAATACCTACCTAACTATACTGCTACTGTAAATCATAATCATATATACTGAATGCATGACAACATAATGACGGCTCGGACTACATAGGACTATAGGCTACAGCAATAGTAATATATATAAGTAATTTAAAAGGGTTAACAAGAACATGAAAAAAAAAGTTGAGAAACCTTTTTAAAGTAATGACTCTTTTATATTATTATGGTTTTAACGCTAATAGGCTATAATACTGAGATATTCTGGTGGTTTTATAAGCCATAAGCCATTTCCTATGTGGTATATGAATGTCAAGGTCAAAATAGTAATATTAATGATAACAGTGTGGCACGGGAATATTGCAGAGTGAAACGGTAGGATGCAAGTAGGTACTTTTGTTTTGTTTATACTTGATGGATATTTGATACTGAAGAAGCAAAATGGTCAATCTGCTATCTAATAACATTGTGGTTTGACCATTTTGCTTCTAGAGCAACGATATGTTGTATTCCGTAGACACATGGAATTTGCTATTTTAACTTTCAATCAGAGTGACTGGTTGTGGTAACTCACCTTTTTGACAACGCCCCGCTCCACATGAGGGTACTTCTCACTCGTGGCCGAAAAATCCCATTCCCCCATCCGAATTCGGATCTGACTCGTGAGAAGGTCGTCCACGCAATGTCCAGCTGTTGCAATCCAATTCTCATTCAGAAGAGCCCCACCGCATCGATGTGTGGAGGAAAAGCCAAAGAATGATGTGCGCCTCACGCTCACTTGCCAAGGGAATTGTGCGAAGGAAGCTGTAACCAAGAAAAAATGATAATATTTTGCAAATTACAAAATTTGCTGTGCAAAAACAAAATTCGCAATGTTTTCAGATGTAGGACGTAGGACCTACAGTCTACTAGTACACTATGTTTATACTAGAAGCGTGAGAAAGCGCGCAGGTACTTTGGATCGTGCAGATTCAATTTGAATATGCAAAATAACGAATTTTTCACTACATGAGATTTTTCGTGTCAACAGAGTATTGTTTTTATCTTCAAGATCTACTTAGGCTATAGGTACATATAGAATTTTAAAAAATTGCAATTTTCTTATCTTCCAATTGAAATATTTCTAAATTTTTCTATTTCGTGTTTTTATTACAGAAGTTCAAAACATATTTAATATCATTGTTTTTGAATAGTGTAATACCGAGAATAAAATTGGGTGATTTTATCGCTTTTAAATTCAAAGTATATGGAAAAGACATGTAAATGCCCTAATTGCAACTTAAAGAAAAATTCAATAACATGTTCCTTTGCATCATTTTTTTAAATCGCATAATATTTTTTTTGAAAATAGCAAACCAATCTAGCAATGTAGCAGCAAGCAAGTTTGAATTCAAAGCTAAGCATCTGTGCACAAAATATATAAAGCAAAGAGAAGATAATATTTTAAAACAGATGATAATAATTTTCAACGCTTCTAATTAAAAAGTCAAAACTAACTTCGCACATACATAAACTCTATGCAACGCTGTAATGCATAGAACATTTAAGTTTTAAATTAAAAAACCATTAAACGAACCATGTAATAATACAGGTAGGTGTAGGTAATTATATACTGTTTATAATAAATATTTCCCGCCTTGGCCTTATACTACAGCCAACAACCCTTCAAACCTGCGGAATAACTTTCATAGATAATTATACACTACTGCAAAACTATATGCAACCTATAATTAAATATATGTACCGTAAAGCTTCTATTAGAACCCGGGTCTCCAATAGAACCCGGGTCTCTATTACAACCCGGGTCTAGCTGAGTA